>CATIWF010069084.1:0-74978 GCA_949630135.1 Balakata baccata
TAAATAAGTTATATATAAAATTATTTATACTTTTATAGTTTTATGATACAAATATAATATAACTTAAATTTATAATTATATAAAGTTTAATTCAATAAAATTCAATGATAATAAAATTTATTAATTATTTAATAAAATTAATATGACATTTATAATAGCAAGAATTTCAAATAATTGAAAATTTTATGATTGTAATGTAAATACTTGAATCCATAATTTATATAAGAGCTTAAACTAAATTTACCATCAAATCAACAAATTTTCTTTGCAATTAATGTAGAAATACAAAAATATACTAATTATATTATATTAAACTTATATAATATTTTAAAATTATATACTTATATTTAATGTAGACAATATATATATATATATATATATTGAAATTATAAAATTACATACTTATAATTATATACTTATAAATTTATATACTTAATAATTTAAATTGAAATACTACTATATTATTAGCTCACAATATATATTTATATTATTTTTTACCAATATAATTAAATTACATTAAACTTTATATTAATTTAAATTTTATATAATAAATATTATTTAAGGATTGTAACACATTTACCATATAAATTTTAGCAACCAATAAGATATATTATATTATTTTATCATCAAAACAATTACATTATATATACTAATCTAAATTTTGTTAATAAATAATATATGGGTCCGTGACGCATTTATCAATTATTATATTCATTAACTATATTAATTTTCTAATATGTTATATTTTTTCTCATTAAGATAATTATTTTACATTAAACTTATATACTAATTTAAATTTTATTAATAAATAATTTATATTGATCTATAACATATTTATCATATAAATTTTAGTAATCACTTATATCATTTTTCTTCATCATATAAATCATCAACTATATAAATTTATATTAATTATATATATATATATTAATCATATATATTCTGATATCATTTTACTTATTATTTTAATTATATTAATTAAATTCTTTGTAACCATTCAAACTTAATTACATCATTTTTAATCCTCAACTATAGTAATATACCTTTTTTTTTTGTCATAGTCTATTATGTTTCTTATAAAAATTTAAAACTTCTAAACATAAAATGTTAAAAAAATACTTTATATTTGATCAATAAACTAGTAGAAAAACTTTAGTTAAAATGATTGTCAATGATAAATTACTATTTATATTTGTTGAATATGAAGATCTTAAAGAATTTATTATGGTATTAATACTATACGAAATTATAAAATTTTGTATTAAGTTTTGCTTTTATAGTCAAATTTTTATATTTATATATATTATATTATTCAAATATAGAACTATTTATATTGTATTGTTTAGTAACAAAAAATTGTACTAAACTATCAATATAATATGAAAATTTATTTTTGAGAATACAATATTCATATTTAAAAATATCCAATCATCGGATTAGAACCATAATTTGAACTGATTAAATATTTTACAAATAGCACATTTATACTTAAAATTAAAAAATATAGCTAATATTACCGTTTCAATGTAGCTGTCAGACAATGCATTAATGACTCGCCCAATTACATCAAATAGATATCAAAGCCTTCCACTTCTGCTCCATAGAAATCATGATTTTCTCCTTTAATAACACTTTTATTTATTTCTTTCTTTTTACAGTAAATAACGGTATTATCTGGAAAACTTTTAGAATTATAATATTATCATGCATAAAAATAATTCAATTTTTAAATTTCTTATGAAATTCGACTCTAACTCACTTTGGTTTTGCATAAGTTTCTAAGGATCTTCATATTTTCTTTTCTTAAATTTCTTCTCATAGGATTTTAAAAGAATTTTTTTTTTTAAGTTTCAGGAAGTCTTCTTCAATATAGATCTTTCTTCTTTATAAAACAGAATTTATAAATTATATATTCCATTGTTTTATTATCATCAAACTAAATTAGAAGTTTTAGCCTTTTGAGCCGACATTCAATAATTAATGATTTAATTAAATATTTTTAATATGAGTTATCTATGCTATAATGGTGTAGGAGAAAGTGTTGCAGATAGAGAAATTTATGCAGAATAAATTGAATTTCTCATCCCAAAATCTATAACATGAAACTTAGAATACAAAAACAGAGAGTATTGAGGAAGAAAAGAACATGATTTGGCTAATTTCATCATGATAGAAACGATATGGATGAATTTGCACTAAGAATTTCTCTCGTTTCCTGACTCAGAATAATGAAATTCTTAAAATCTCTTAATTTCTTTATCTTATTTCCACTTTACATAGGAGAAAAGAAGTCAATAACAAAAGATACTTTCAATAAAGCCTATAAAGGTGATTACATCATCAAATTTCAAGTACTACTGTCGAGAAGCCTATTTTAAACCATAAATAGACTTTTTAAGTCCACACGCAAAATGGTCTTTACCACCTTCTTGAAAACCTTCAAATTGTTCCATATAGATCTCTTCATTCAATTCTTCATTTAGGAATACAGTTTTAACATCCATCTGATGTAGCACTAAATCATAATGAGCTACTAATACCATGAGTACTCTGAATCTATCCTTCGAGGATACAGGAGAAAAAGTTTCATTATAATCAATTTCTCTTCTCTCTGTAAATCCCTTGGCAACTAATTTGGATTTAAACCTTTCTATATTTCCTTTAGAGTCTTATTTAGTTTTATAGACCCATTGACAACCAATAAATCTACAAGTTTTAGGTAATTTAACAAGTCCCCACACACCATTACAATCCATAGATTGCATTTTCTCTTTCATTGCTATCCACCACAGATCAAAATGAGAACTAGAAACTACTTCCTCAAAAGATATAAGATCAGTAATATGACTAATGTCATACTCACTCTCACCTAAATAGACCATATAATCAAGACAAATAGCAAATTTCCTATCTCTAATTAACCTCCTAAGAGGTAAGTGTGCAATTGAATCTTGTGATGAAGAAGCTTCATATTACTGCATAGGCTCCTCCCGTACTAGATTAATCACAAGTGTATAATCCAACATTGCAGATAGCCAAGATATAGGAATATTTATTACCTTATCCTACTGTTCTTGTCTAATGATCTTACAGTGATCACACTTATCAACTACATCAAACTCTGAAAATTTAGTTGTTTATGATTGCACAATTCTAGAACCCTTTTACTACAATAGAATTTATAGCCTTTAGAATAATATGGATATCCTATAAAATAGCAACGAGTAGATCTACATTACAATTTACCTTTGATAGGATTATAAAAGTGCACTTCTAAAGGACAACCCCAAACACGGAGGTGACTCATGCTAGGTTTCCTATTAGTCCACAACTCAGACGGTGTTCTGGCCACAGATGTGCTAGGGACTTTATTAAGGATATATAATGTTGTTCTAATAGCCTTGCCCTACAAAAAAATCTAGAAGATTAGACCTTGACATCATACTTCTTACCATTTCACTTAAGGTGCGATTTTGCCTTCTAGCCACACTATTCTGTTTAGGACTGCCTAGCATAGTGAATTAGCCACTATTTCTCAGTCTTCCAAGTATTTGGCAAAATGGCCTTTTAATTGCCTTGTTATATTGTATTTGCCATAATACTATCTACCTCTATCAGATCTAACGATCTTGATAACTTTTTCCTGCAGTTTCTCGACTTCAGTCTTAAAAATCTTGAATTTATCAAAAGATTCAGACTTTTCTTTAATCAAGTACAAATATCCATATTGGGAAAAATCATCGATGAATGTTATAAAATATATGTTATTGCATATTATGGGTGAATAAGGTCCGTATATCTATATGAATTATCTCTAAGAGATTTGAACTCCAAATAGATCCATTTTTCTTAATTTTGGTTAGTTTACCCCTACAACAATCAATACATGTTTCTAGATCACTGAAGTCAAGGGCAAGCAAGATATCATCCTTTATTAACCATTCTACCCTATCCCTAGAAATGTGGCCAAGCCTTTTATGCCATAACAAAGAAGACTTTTCCTTTGTTAGAAATTTTTTAGCAACATGTTCAATATTACGGGATGTGAAGTAAATTTTATTTGAACTCAAACCAACTTGATACAGACCATATGACAAATAACAATAGTCATCTACATTTGAATTAAGAGTTATATTTACAACAATTTCCTTAAATATAAAAGCATAGCCAATTTTATATAGTTCTGAAACTAATATCAATTTATGTCTAAAAGATGGTATGTACTAAACATTAGACAAAAAGAGTTCAAAACCAGTGTCCAGATTCAAACTGACACTTCCAATAAAATGTACTTCCACTTTTACATTGTTGTCAATCATGAGCAATAACTCCTCCTTATTTGGCTTCCTCCTATTTATGAACCCCTTCAATGTGAAGGCAACATGTCTAGTTGCTCCACTATCAAGCCACCAAGAACTGGATGTGGCAATAGTTAAGTTGGATTCACAAACAACAAGACTAAAAGAGTTACCTATAGGCCCATGCTTTTTTAACCAAACTTTATATCTAAGACAATCCGCTTTCTTAAGACATTTTCTTTTGCAAAAGAAAGATTTAAATTTCTTTTTCATAAAAACTTAATTACCACCCATAGCACTAGCTCTAGAAGATTCTTTATTATGACTTTGAATAGAACTAGAAGCATAAGTCTTAGCTTTCCTACCTTTCTTATTGCATTTCTACTGATGACCATATACATGAAGTGCAGTGCTAGATTATCCCACCTTTAGCTTCTCTTCCTTAGCTATACAAATGGCAATAAAAGCATTAGTTATCCATGAATCCTCCCTTGAGTTGTAAGCAATGACTCGTGTTCCAAACTTTGGTCGTATAGTATAGAGCTTGATGCACAATACAAGCATCAGGGAGAATAGTGTCAAGGCTTTTAAGCTTATTCTATACGTGGACCATCATAAGAATGTACTCCCTAACACCTCCTACTCTGTTATACTTTATAGAGTATAGTTGCTTCAGAAGGATACCAATCTCAACATTGATAGACACTTTATAACGCTGAGATACAACAATCAAAAGCTTTTTTGCTATATGAGTCTATGGCAAACCACTCAATAAATGCTCTAGAATTGACCTTTTAATAGTTAAATAACATATACGATTCATTTTATACTAGGTTGAATGCAATTCTATTTCCATATCTGTACTTTTAGCAGTTAAATCGGCTGGCTTATGAGTAGTCATGGCAAGATCAATATCTGTTAATTCCATAGCTAATTCTATATCTCTCTTCCACGCCTTGAAATTAGAGCCAGTTAACATCTCTATGGTCATAGATAGTATTATTGGTGACCGAAAAAGTGACTGAAAAAATCAATAATGTAAAGACAATAATAATACTCAGAGCCATAAAAGAGTATTAATCAAAGAATTTCAGCGCATTAATAGTAAATTCTTTAAATATAAGCACGATTTAGGAATTTATCAAATATTTACAAGTTCACCACCTTTAGGTATATAAATCACACAGATTAGCTCATTCCTAATCATGTCTTATATTATCCATCTCCAAATTTAATTTATAATAAACACATTTGGGCTGAATAATTATAAATTAAATCTGAGGCATTTCTAAAACGTATAAGACTAAATATTTCTTAAAATTCCAGCTAAAAATCGGCTTTAGCAACAACATTTTAACTTATTTTAAAATAAATTCTTATACCGAGATACACCTTATTTATTGTCTTGAAAATAATAATAATAATAGTAATTATTATTATTATTATTATTTTCAATCCTTATAGACATGAGGTTGGATGTCTTGAAACATTATTTCCTAAAAATTTAATTAATTACATTGTCAATTTTACTAGGAAAAATTATTTTACCAGATGTGACAATTTTATGCCCTATGCATAAATTTAAAAAATTATGAGATAACAATTTATCTCTAAGAATGTCACAAATTTTTCCAAATATGCATTTTATAATTAATTTAGAATTTTCTAAATTAATTCAGGATAAAATTAGATTAAAAAAAAAAGCCTTATTGAGTGAAAAACAATTAATTAGGGACTGAATTGCAAAAACCAGAAACTTTAGGAGTAGAAGAGTAAAAAACCAGAAAGTGGCAAACCGGCGCTCGTGTAGCACATGCACCTGACATAGCATGCACTGCCTGGTGATGCGCCCATGTGCTCCTTTGGCATGTGCATTGCATGCTCCATACACACTCTTCCAAAGATGCTGAGCATGCCCATTGCACTCGCCAACATCTTTCTCAGGCCCAAAACCTGCATTTTCTTTACAATTTTTCTTTGAATGAACCCCAAATCAATTTCACTCTGAAATCCCAATTTCTAACAATTTTTCACTTTATATCAACATGCCAATACATATAATCTTAATTTTATCAATAAAAATACCAAAATTCAATAAAATCAAGGAAATCAAGTATGTGAAAACCAAATAAAAAATTCCTCAAAATTTCAATTAAACTCAAATTTTTTTCCTTAACCTTATGAGAAAAACATAGATATAGTTTTAAGAACATGTAATTAGGCTCTAATACCACTTGATAGAAAGATTTATACTGAATAATCTGGATCTCTGCTTGCAGGATCTAAAACATGAAACTTAAAATACAAAAATAAAGTTCAATTGAGTATAGAGGAAGAAAATAACCTAATTTGGCCGATTTTATCGTGACTGAAATAATCTGAATGAGTTTGTACCAATAACTTCTCTCGTTTCTTGATTCAGAAGATGAAATTCTTAAAATCTCTTAATTCTTTTATCCAATTTCCATTTTATATAAGAGATGAATGAGTCAATAATAAGATAGACTTAGCATACTTAATATAATAATCACGGGTGATTCATCACACCCATATTATCATTTGGTTCACATTAATTGATCCATACTAAATTAATAAAGAGAAAATTACTATTTACTCCCTCTAGTTTGACATAATACACTAGTACTTCTCTAATGTTCGAAAAATATACGATTTGCTCCCTATAGTTTAACATAATATACTAATACCTCTTGATGTTTGAGAATTATACTTTTACCTCATGAAATTTTGATATATTGCACTAGTATCTCCCTGCAAATTTAATTTACTAGACTAATACCCTCCCAAGCGAAAGAAAATATTCTTTTTTACTAATTATTATATTCTTTTTCAAATTTTAGGGGTACTAGTATATTATTTAAAACTAAAGGAGTAAATCGTATATTTTTCGAACATCATAGAGGTACTAGTGTATTATGTCAAACTAGAGGGAGTGAATAGTAATTTTTCCATTAATAAATAAAGTCTTATTTAAATAAATAATTGATCATATTCTTAAAGATTCTTATTTGTGATATAACTTTATTTTTCAATTAGTAATGCCCACAACCAATTAGATATATAAAAATACCTAACATTGCAATCAATGGTAAATATAGTGAAATATGAATGATAATAGGTGATAACAAATATAAAAATAAAATAAAATAAAAGACTAATTTTGTTTTTTTTAATTAGAAAATTCCTAGTAATTTAGAAAATTTTGAAATATAATTTATTCAATCATCAACATATTAAATATTTTTTTTATCAAATATTAGCTACTAGTAAGAAAAATAATACTAGCTTATAATTATTTATCAAATATAATTTTTATCAAATATTAGCTTGTTCTTTTATAACTCCTCCTCATAGTGTTCTTCAATGACTGCAGCTTGCCTTATTGTAAAAATAAAATAAGAAAATTTATCCGGCACTTATTTTCTTCATTATCAAATATCTTTTTAGTTAGTCTATTGCGCTTAAAAGAAATTATCAACTACATCCAACAACAGCTAAACCAATCATCTTACCAAATGCTTATTTTTAGTTTATTAAATTATCAAAGCTCGGGGACTACCGCTAAACCAATTGAGGACCCTTAAAATCTACAATATTGACCTCATTTGACTCATCCAAACAAATTTTATCTGATTGAATCGGTTTGATTTTTTTTCCTAAGCATAAAACGAAAAAAAATTAAAAAAAATTACAATTTGCTATATATGTTTTATTATGTTATGCTAATATATTTTTTTATTAACTTTTTTTATAAATACATTAAATTATAATAAAATAATAAATAAAATATTATTATTTATTTTTAAAATTTGATCGTTCTTCTAAATAAATATATTAAAATTTAATAAAATAACTGCATAATTTATCAAAGTTAAAATAAAAAGAAAAAAATCGTGTTAACCTTCAGAATTATTATGTCAAATCTTATAATTTTTTCAAAAAATTATAAGAATTTATTTATCTTGGAACAAATTGAATAGTGGCAATCCATACGGCAGCGGTAGCCCAAGCTAACACATCCAATACATCACCACCAATAGCTACCAGCCACCTCAAAAGTTGCAATAAAAATCACTTCTCCTTTTCCATTATTTGTGTATATAATAAAGAAAAGCGACTGTGATGTATTATCCGTAATTCACCCAAATCAGAATCTGAAAAATGAAGAGAGAGTTTCAGTCCTGATTGCTTTCCTTCGAAGCGAACAATACTCTCTTCTAGTTATAACGTCTAAGTTATTTTCCTTGATTGATTCACATACCCACACTTTCCTTTCACGTTTTTTCTTTCGCAATTCAGATCCAAACGCCCATACTTTATATATAATTTCTTCCATCTAAAGCGAAATTAATCCAAAGATTGAAGAAATCTGAGTGAGTGAGAAAGCGAGAGAAGATGTGCTGCGGAGGAAAGATGTGCATGCTGTGCACATGTGTGATTCTGGTGGTGATTGCAATCGGATTGGTGTTTGGATTCGGGGTTTTCAAGAATGGGTTTCACAAATTGAAGGATACGATTCATGTTGATGATTTCAATTCTACATCAGGAGGAAGGCCTTTCTTGGGTTATTATGGAGCTCCTCCTGCCCCTTAATTCTAGTGACTCTCTTCTTCTTTAATATGAATTGTTTCTCTTCTGATTCTTAAGGTTTTTTCGCCTATAAATTGGGGATTTCAGTTTTTAGGAATATGTGATTATTTTGTTGGGATTTTCTTATGAATTGATAAAGCTGATCCGCTCATTGTTGATCAAATGTGCATAAATTGATTTGTTTAATTGGGTATATGCGATTTTGATCAGTTAGTTGCTTAGTGGTAGTGTAATGTTTGGCTTTGAAAGTCGTGCTATCACTGAAATCGAAAAGAAAGATTCTGTAGGAAACAGTCTCTTCTTTTGTGGAAACTATTGGCTTATAGCTGATTATGATCCGCAATATTACCGTTGGAGATGGTCAACTACTGCGCACGATGGAAATTTTGTTGAGGATATTATTATAACTATTTCTTTTCCAACAGAAAGATTTTTTTCCCAAAACATTTTATGATTGTGTTAAAATTTTTTGTTTAGTTAAGTGTTTTTTAGGAAATTTTTCAAAAAATATCTATAACATTACAACATTACCTAAAGTACTACCAAAAAAGAAAAAATTAACATTTACTCATTCTAATTTGATAAAATACACTAGTATTTTCTTAAAATTTGAAAAATATACCATTTGCTTCATAATTTGCTTCATAATTTGCTCCATATAGTTTGATATAATATACTAGTAATCTGTAAATTTTGAAAATTATACTATTTATTCTCTGAAGTTTTGACATATTGCATTAGTACCTCCTTGCAAATTTAATTTACTATACTAATACCCTCCTGAACAAAAAAAAAAATATTTTTTTTACTAGTATATTATATTCTTTTTCAAACCTTAGGAGAGTACTATTATATTATGTCAAATTACATGAAACAAATCGTATATTTTTCAAATTTGTAGAGAGGTAATGGTGTATTATATCAAATTTCAATGAGTAAATAATAATTTTTCCAAAAAAAATATTACAAAAGTACTTAAATTCAAAAGTCACTCCAAAGTGGGGATGTACATGGTCTTGTCCAATCTAATGAATGTAAAATCTTTAGAACCGTATTGGAATGTCGAGAACTTTAAAATATAAGTATTGTATTGTCAAAAATAAATTTCTTATTGTTCCAAAAATTTGGAACAATTCAATATAGTTTTTCAATTCTTTCGGTACTAAACAATACAATACAATATAATAAAAATAGTTTGGTACTATATAAATATAAAAATCTAACTACAAAAACAAAATTTGATGCAAGAAAATTTTATTGTTTCATACATTGTTGATACCGTAATAAATTAATTAAAACGTTCATATTCAACAAACATAAATATCAATTCATCCTTAATAATTATTATAACGGAAGCTTTTCTACTAACTTTTTGATCAAATATAAAATATTTTTTAAAATTTTATGTTTAGAATTTTTAAATTTTTATAAGGAATATACTAGATTAGATGATAATAAAAAGGTATATTACTAGAGGATTGAAAATGATATAATTAAGTTTGAATGATGAAAATGATATAAATAATATAATAAAGATAATAAAAAAATGATATTAGTGGTTAAAATTTATATGATTAATATATCTGAGAATTTATATAATTAAAGAAAATGATACTAGTGGTTGCTAAAATTTATATGATAAATGTTTCATGGACTCATATATATTACTTATTAATAAAATTTAAATAAATATATAAGTTTAATGTAAAATAATTATTTTGATAAGAAAATAATATAACATACCTGAGAATTAATATATATAAGAAAAAGAATATCAGTAGCTAAAATTTATATGATAAATGCTTCATAGACCCGTATATATTATTTATTAATAAAATTTAGATTAGTATCTAAGTTTAATGTAATATTGAGAAAACAATATAATATATATGAAAATTAATATAATTGAGGAAAAATAAAAAAAGATATAAATAGTTGCTAAAATTTATATGATAAATGTGTCACAATCTGTATATATTATTTATTAATGAAATTTAGATTAGTATATAAGTTTAATGTAATATAATTATCTTGATAAAAAATAATATAATATATATAGTAAGTTAATAATATAGTAATATTTAAAATTTAAATAATAGGTATATAATCATAAGTATATAATTATAAGTATGTAATTATAAGGTTAAGGATGTAAATTTGTGATTATATATATATTGTTTACATTAATTATATAAATATATACATTTATTAAGTATATCAATTAAATATAAGTTTTATTTATTAATATAATTTAAATTATATGATTTTTTGTTAAAATAATTATAACGATACAAATTATATGACATTACCCTTTAAAAAAGTTAATATTGATAATAAGTTTTCTGAAATAGAAAATGAAATCAAATATACTTAATTGCAAAATAATTATTCAAATCAAATATTATCAGCTATCTTTACTCAATTAGATGTTGAATCTTTAGTATAACCAGCTGAGAATCATATTATAATAATTTTATACCTTATTATAATTTAACTTATGGAAATTTATTAAATTATATTAATAATGAAGGATTAGCTATATGTTCAGATTTTAAGCATAAGGAAAAATTAAAGAAAAAAAGTATTCAAGGAAGAAAAGAATTAGAATATTTTTGTCAATAGTATGGTTATAAAACAATTAGTGCACTCTCTAATAAGAAAAAGAAAATAAATAGATATAAGAAATATAATAACAGGCCAAAAAGGAAAAAAATTTATGAAAACAAAGATTATAATAAAACTTATAGAAAAAAATGAATTATAGTAAAAAACCTAATTCTAGGAAATCTACTAAAAAAAGATAATCAACAAAAGAATATAATAATTTGTTATAAATGTGGAAAAATAGGACATTATGCTAAGAATTATTGAGTAAAATAAAGAATTAATGAATTAAAATTACCAAATGATTTAAAAAAAAATTTAAAAATTATAATAACTGAAAAATCAAAGATAATGAATCAGAAATATCGTATTATTTAGAAAATGATTTAAATCTATTAAGTGAAAAATCTGAAGAAAGCGAAACAGATATTTATAATTGTATAGGATATTGTCAATGTAATAATATTAATATTTTAAGTTTGGAAAAAGAATTGTTAATAGATATAATTGAAAAAATTGAAGACTCCAATATTAAAAAATAATATTTACTAAAACTAAAAGAAATAATAAGAACAACTCAAAAACAAGAAAATTTTGAACCCTATAATTTTCAAGAAATTTGATATTGGTTTAAATACTATCAAAAACCTACAATATTTAAGATTTTTAAGAAGAAATAAAAAATTTAAAAATAGAAGTAAGAGAAGAAATTTTATTTTTAAAACAAAAAATACAAAAATTAGAACAAAAAAATTTTAGTAGTGAATTAAACAGTTTATTCAAGAATAAATAAAAAATAGAAATAAAAAAAATTATAATAATGAAACTGAATGCTATGTATATAGTATTTTTAAAATAAATTTTCAAAAATAGTATGTTAAAATAAATTTAATAATAAATAATGATATACATATATCTACTATAGCCCTAATAGATGTAGAGCTGATAAAAAATTGTATTCATGAATGATTAATACCAATAAAATATTATGAAAAAATTTCAGAACATATACATGCTGCTAATGGTTCTAGGCTTATAATAAATTATAAATTATCAAATGTAAAAATAGATAATAAAGGATATTGTTTTCAAATTAGTTTTATATTAGTAAAAAATCTAAGCTCATGAATTATTTTAGGAACCTTCTTTATAACTATGATATATCCATTTAATATTAATAAAGAAGGAATATCTACAAAAATTTTAGGAAAGGAAATAATTTTTGAATTTTTTTCCAATGAAATCAAAAGAAATAAATTGGTTACAAAAAAAATTAATCAAATTAAGAATAAAAAGAAACATATTAAATAATTATCAGATGAAATTAATAAAAAAAAATTATAGAACATTTAGATAAAAAGAAACAAAAGAAAAAATTAAAAAATTAGAAGAAAATTTTATAATAGATATTTGTGCTCCTATACCAAATGAATTTTGGAACATAAAGCAACATATAGTAAATTACAATATATTAAGGATTTTAATGAAAGAAAAATACCTACTAAGTCAAAAACTATTTATATGAACCAAGAATTAGAAAAAATGTGTCAATAAGAAATATTAGATCTAAATCAGAAATGTTTAATTAGAAATTATAAGTCTTTTTTGTCATGTTCAGCTTTCTATATTATGAATGCAGTTGAAATAAAAAGAGGAAGTTATCGATTAGTTATTAATTATAAACCTTTGAATAAAGTTTTACAATGAATAAGATATCATATACTTAATAAAAAAAAATTTTTAAAGAAATTATATAAATAAAATATATTTTTAAAATTTGATATGAAATCAGGATTTTGTCAAATTCAAATTTGTGAAAATGATAAATATAAAACATGATTTAATATGTCATTTGGACATTATGAATGGAATGGAATGTAATGTCATTTGGTCTTAAAAATGCCCATCAAAATTCTAAAATATTATGAATGATATTATAAATTCAATTTATTCATTTATAATAGTTTATATAGATGATGTGTTAATATTTTTGCAATCTATTAGTCAACATATAAGTCATTTAAATAAATTTTATAATATAATACATCAAAATGGTTTAGCAATATCTGCGACTAAAGTAAAATTATTTCAAATTCATGTAAGATTTTTAGAACATGATATTAATCTATGAATTATTAAACCAATTTCTAAAACTTTAAAATTTACTAATAAATTTTCACATAAAATTAAAGATAAAAAACAATAAAAAATATTTTTGGAATGTTTAAATTATGTTAACAATTTCTTTAAAGATTTAAAAAAATTATATAGATTAAAAAAGAAGTATGTTCTCCGTTAAGAAAGCATTTTAATATTGTTAAAGAAATCAATTAAAAAAAAATGAATAATCGAAAGTCTTAGGGTCAGAAGGGATGATGAGTCTGGGGATCTTCTCAAGAGGGCAAAGGCTAAGTTAGCTGAATTGTTATCCCAAGAGGAGCTTTACTGGAAGCAAAGGTCCAATACATTCTGACTTCAAAAGGGTGATGCCAATACAAGGTACTTTCAGTCAATGGCCTCAACTCGAAAAAAGGTTAATCGAATCCATAAGCTACGACGTGTCGATGGTAGTCGGGCAGAAACAACTGATGAGTTGGGCATTATTGCTTTAGCTTATCTTGAAAACCTCTTTTCTAAGAGTAACGGTCAGTATGATTGAGTGATTCAGCATGTGGAAGGGAGGATTACCGAAGAAGATAATGCTAGGTTGTTACAGCCCTTTACTGTTGAAGAGTTATGGAGTGCAGCCTTTCAAATGCATCTCAATAAATCACCGGGACCCGACGGGTTAAACGCATCATTCCACCATAAATTTTGGCATCTTATTGGTCCAGATATTGTAGCAGCATGTGTGCAATGGCTGGAAAACAGAGAATCCCCAAGTTCTTTATACAAGACTCTTATTACTCTTATTCTTAACTGTGATGCTCATAGCAACATTAAAGACCTTGGACCAATTTCTTTATGCAATGTGGTCTTCAAGATTCTCTGTAAGGTCCTAACCAATAAGCTCAAATGAGTACTTCCTTCCCTGGTTTCAAAGTTTCAATCTACTTTTGTTCTAGGTAGAGCTATAATACATAATGTGTTAGCCGCATTTGGGATGATTCATTATATGAAGCAGAAAAATGGAAAGAAATGAGAGATGACACTTAAGATCGACATTAACAAAGCGTTTGAGAGGGTAGATTGGGGATTTTTGAAGGCTATGCTATTGAAGTTAGGTTTCACAGATCGGTAGGTAGAGTTTATCATGCTATGTGTAACTTCGGTACAGTACTCAATGTTGGTTAATAGTAAGGAATTGGGTCCTATTGTTCCAAAGAAGGGATTAAGGCAAGGAGATCCATTGTCTCCTTAGTTGTTTATTCTATATGCTGAGGGATTGACTACTCTTATATGCAAGGTAGAGTTTGGTGGACGGATACATGGTTGCAGAATCACTCTTGGGGCACCAAGGGTTTCTCATCTGCTATTTGTTGATGATAGTCTCTTTTTCTTCAAAGCTGAGGATAATGAGTGCTATATAATGAAGCATATTCTGATGAGCTTCCAACCAATCAATTAACTTTAGTAAGTATAGAATTCACTTTAGTTTTAATGTGCAGCAAAAGGTGAAAGATAAAATTTCAGATCCAATACAAGTCCATTCACCATTTAATACAAACCGTTATTTAGGATTACCTTCTCTTATTGGTAGACAGAAAAGAGAAGTCTTTGCATATATCCAGGAGCGTGTCTGGATCATATTCAAGGCTGGTAAGGCAAGTTACTATCTAGGACTGCTAGAAAAGATTTAATTAAGAATGTGGTGTAGGCTATCTCAACTTATTATATGTCGATCTTTCTATTGTCGTGCTCTTTGCTCAAGGAAATTCAAAGAATGATGAAAGCTTTCTGTGGGGTTTAAAAGGAAATAGAAAAAAAGGAGTACATTGGTTTAATTGGGAAAGACTGTGAGGAAGGAGTTTGGGGGAAGAGATTTCGGGATTTTCATGCTTTCAATCTTGCAATGCTAGGGAAGCAAGTGTGGAAGTTGTTGACTGAGTCTAATACTCTTGTAACACCCCACTTATATAATAGGAATAATTTCATTATATAAGTGGAATGTCACGTCACTAGCTGGATAAACCGGTATAAAATTTATAATTTTTTTTCTTATTAATAAATTAATCTATAAATATATATAATTCTAATTAAGCGTGTTATATTAGTTTTCATCTTATATCATTATTTCTTATATTTACATATCACTTGATTACAATTACTAATTTAAATCTATTTGCGATTTACAATTCTCATACATAACCATATACTAATCATCGTATCAATATATAAAGTATGTCCTTTCACTTTATACATGTCTATTAGCCATATGTATAATTAATTATAAACAAAATAGAAAAGCATAATGTCATTGACCTGGGTCTCAATATCTCTTTTGAGATGAGCTTTATCTTCTCTGGTTAACTTTCAAAATCTATTATCTCCAAGCTCTTGAATCTCTCATGCTAAACTATTTCTAATTTAGTGATACATATAAACATTAAAGTTCTCTCATACAGTCACACAAATGCATGACACACATATATTTCATAGCATATTTCACAATAAATATGCAAGTAACATATCAATATTTAAGGTTAACATGTTTTACTAACAACATATATCAATTATTAATTTAACTTGTCATGCCAAATTTATATAAACAATTCATTTAACATACCATATCATGCATTCACTAATTATACCATGCTAATCCACACAACATTTTCATAATACATCACACCATCTATTTCAAATATACATAATTAATTTCCATATTTCATTTTATAGTTTATTCACCATTGGCCCAAATTTCATTCTTGGATTGTCCGAATACAGGGTGTGAAATAAGGACACTCCACAAGCCTATGCTACCCTATTCACCAAAATCTCTAGTCAAGAGCGCTTTGCGAGCCTAGGCTAGCTTGACTAAGTATAACATCATCTGTATATAATAGAATACAGGGCGCTCTACAAGCCTAAGTCTCTCTATCCTTAAAATTCATAACTAAGTCAGTACCGTATTTCCCCTTAATGGTGCACCATCTATTCTAAACTAGTCATCAGGTAGAGAAATGGACAAATAAAACTATTATTTATTTATTTTCAATATGTTCTTAGTTGTCATAATTAATATACATCTTATATATACATAACCAATGTCCTTTCACAATCAAAGTCATGTAATCATATAATATTTCATTATAGATATAATCATGTAAAAGATATTGACATATTTTAATCACATTTACAAATTATGCAAAAACACATAAAATTGACATGCCACGCAAAATCCACCATTTAACATATAATTAAATCAATTAACACACAATCATGCATCAAGATAAACAAAAATGTTTATATATACAAACCTCAATGGAACTTTTCCAAAATCCAAAACTACGATGCCCGTCTACTCTTGTGGTTCTTTAACTTGTTAAAGATCTAATTTGAAAATATCATGGATTAATTCATTATTAGAATTTTAAAGAATTAATTAAAGTTTCTCCTAAGTAACAATGTAACATTTTAGGACTATTAACTCTATAACTTTTCATATGTATATCCAATTTAAATGATTCTTGTTAATAATTAAATTTAATACATTAACTATAACATACTATAATTTCATAATTTTTGAGCCATTATACAAATTTTAGTATAATTTTAAAGTTTATTGTGTCTTATGTCATCGGGCAGTTTTGATATACCATTTTCAAAAATTCATATCTTTCAACGTGTATATTATATTATTATGAAACTTTGGGGAAACTTAGATAAGAAAATTTAAAACATCATGTTTACCACTTTTGTAACACCCTCTCATATAATTAAGATTAACCCAACTATATAAGCAAGTGTTATAGACTTTCAGTTATTGAAAACTTGTGAAAATTAAAACTTTTTCTGTTCCTTATATTATCATCTCTTAACATCCTTGCATACAAATATTTTCCATGTTACCATTTTAACATATTAGTCCATACCTTATATCATGTATAAAATTATCATTCATCCAATAAAATAAATCCAGTTTAGGCTAAACTGGCCCGGTGTTTATAGAATTATATCATATATAAATTCATGTTCTTTAATCTAATAGATATGTACAAAACCAACTACCCATATGCCATATGACATATGACAAAAATAAAAATGTCATGATATCACCGATCTCAAAGGTCTGCACTATAATCTCTGATGGGCTTTCTTTTCTTCAGTTAACTTTCTTTATCTACCGGTTCCAAACCTACTTGCAGGAACACCCACACACTAAGCAACCTAATACTTAATGGTACATATATGCATATAAATTCATACAACCATGGGATGACATATCACATGTATACTTATGCTCATGCCAAAATAATGTTTAACATGTATAAAATATACATTTAAAATGCTACAAGCTTATATATATATATATATATATTTATTTATGTATTTATTTATATTTATATTTGCCCAAAATCATGTAATCATTGAATAACATATATAGCATACTTGTCTCATATTATCAAATTATGTACATATTCCAATGAAATGACAATCAAGGTGAATATGCCGATCATATTAACAATTAACCATAAATTATTCATAATCAGCTATTATACATTCTTATGTCACATATCATAAAACATTCAATAATCATGTAACAAGTAGTCATTTCTATTTATTCAACCTATTTAATTAGCCAATAGTCCATTTACTTAAAAACCAGACTAACTGGATAATGTGTTGTGAATAGGAGCACTCTCCAAGCTTAAGCCACCCTATTCACCTGTCTGTGTATTCCTATAATTATGCTCGTCACGAGCTTGAGTCAAGGGTGCTCTCCGAGCTTAAGCCACCTTGATTTAATAACATGATTAAGTTGCAAGCATAATGAACAAGAGCATTCTTCGAGCTTGAGCCACATTGTCTAATAATTAAGAATCATATAGAAATTTCCTACGGTACAAAGACTCTCAATGGCATGCCATCTATCCTAAGTCTCATCCTTGTAAAGAAGAATGAGCAATTATACATATTCATAATTTATTTCAACACAATCGGTTATAATTTTATCTCATTCCATATTTGCATGTCATATGATATAATTTACCTTACTAAGGCTTACAAATCTCATATAAAATACATAATTATATATAAAGAAAGAAAATTCTAACAATTTAACATATATATATGTCACACAATATTTATGAGACCAAATTCCTAATATTCCTTTCCAATCAGATTTCTGCCATAATATTGGAATGCATTTATCACTCATTTAGTAACTAAATTATAACTTATGGTCTTCTAAGAAGTTTTAGCTCAATGTCTTAGTTTTCATATGCAATAAGAATCACATAAATCCAAATTTTATAGCATAAGTTATAGCTCAAAAATCATAAATTGTTTACTGAAAATTTGCCCAGGGTATTATGGACAGCTCCATATCCGACTTTAATAGCCCATTTTTGGCCTATTTACAAATAGAATCCGAATCCATGTTTTTCATAAAAGTTTTAGCCCTATGTGTATAGTTTCATGCAAATTTGAGTTATATAACATGAGTTATGGCTAAAGGTATCAAGGCTGTTCCACAAAATTCCAGCAACATCACAAATATCATAGTTCACCAAAAAATTAGATTAAATTCATAGACATCCTCAATAGTCATAAATTATCATAATTATCATTTCCAACATCAATATTATACCAATCATCATCTCAAGATATAACAACCACCATTTCAAAAATGCAAATGACATTAGTTTAAGAATAAACATGCATATATATACTAACCTCAAATGGAGTCTCAAAAACCTTAAGTCCTCAAGCTTGCTCTTCCCTTTAGAGGTTACCACCACCTTTTATATTACCTAACAAGATATCAACATGCCTCTTTTAGGCCAAAGAACAAACATATGTAACATAACTCTACTATTTAAACATAAACCCAACTTTAACTATCAAACTATCTCTTTTAACTCAAAATTTATATCAAGTTTCTTCTTTAATTAATCTAGATTCTAAAAGAAAGAGTTTTAACTCTTCAAATCCATAGCTTGACTAAAGAACTAACCCATATGAAATGGGTCTCCACCAAGCACACAAATGGTAGAAAACAAGAGAAAATAAGAAGACAAAATGATTTTTAACTTCACTTACTTTTTCCTTTACCAAAGACAATGTGGATTTGGGTGTTTAGCTTCTTCATTTCTTCTTTCTCCAAGAAAATGACTTCTTTAGCTCCAACAACTTCCTCTTTCTTCTTTTCTAAAGGGTTTTGGGCTATATAAGTAATTTTTCCTTTAGTTTTTGGTGATTTTGACTTCCTTTGAGTGAAAGAAGGTAGAAAAATGGAGGGGTGAAGAGGGAGCACGAATTTGGGTGGAAAAGTTAGGATTTGGGGCTGATGTTAATGAGAAAGAAGAAGAGTTTTTATACTTTAGTAAAGATGTCACTTTGGTCCCTCCTTGTTTTTGCCAAATACCCACTTAAAACCTTGGCTTTTACTTATTTCTTACAACTTTTCTCAACTTTATATTTTTTAATTAAATCACCCACAACAAAAATAAAATTTTTTATTAATTTTTAAACCCCAATTTTAGACTCTAATAATATTAATTGCGGTAATTAAATATATTAATTATCCGGACCTAAATTACGGGCATTACAACTTTTACTCATTTGGTTTCTAAGATCCTCAATTAATAGAGACAATGTAACATATTTAACTTAGAGTGACAACTAACCAGTGTCTATTTTTATGACCATAACTCACAAAATACACAACATTTTAATGTGTGGTTTTCATAGAGATTTAGCTAAGACACAGGGCTAAAACTTTTTTCTTTTGCACTTTAATAAATTCGGCCTACATACAGTCCAAAAATAAATACGAATTTACTAGAGTTGCATAGACATCAAAAGTAGCTCAATGAAAGGGCAGTCATGATTAATTTCACAATAATTCAGCTTACACGAGATGAATATAAAATAAATTTAGTAAACAAGTAGAGCACATATAGGGTTACAACTTTTATGTTTGGAGTTCCTTTTAGTTTGGCCCCTAATATGATCAAAACAAGTTAATAAAATGAGGTATCCTATTGGTACTCCTCCAAAAACCAGTTTCAATAAAATTTATATATCTAATCCCACATATCAAATCTTGTAAAGTTATTTATATAACCATAAATCTAAAACATAATATACAACTTTCATGTTTAACACTTCTTCAAAATCAATTTCTATAGGCCTCAGAATCGGGATAAAATACATTGCTATTATACAACTCTAATAGCTCTAAACAACCTAAGAGCAATGAGAGAAATTACTTACTAAAAATAAATTATTTTGGAATGAATTTTGATGCAAATCTTGACGGAAAAGAGGGAAGAAATGAGCTGTTGCTTGATGGTATTAGAAAAGTGCTCTAAAGGCAATCACTTTTAGCATTTATTGTACATATTTATTTGATTAATAAAAGACATTTTCATTAATTTGGTATTCATTTGATATATGAATTGATAATGATCTTAAATCAGTTAATGAAGTCATTGAACATAGCATGAAGGAAATTATGATGAGATCAGGATAATGAGATTCTTATCATGTGTAATTATATTGATATCTAAATTATCCATAGTCATAGGATTAATGAGAAAGGACATTATTAATCCGGATAGACTAGCACATGTTATACTTCTTAATTGGATCAAGCAGTATATCTCATAAGCTGTGAGCATGAGATATTCAGAGTTAACATGTGGATACTTGCTAGGAGTAGTTAAGTACATTGGATGACCTACTATGAGATAATTATATGGATTATCTATTCAAATGTCAATAATTGTCTCATCATAGCAATGATGCATGTATCTTTATACTTGAGGTACTTAAGAATATCTTGGATATTGATTTTGTATTTTGACTACATTCCTTATTGCCTCGTTGAGATCGCTCATAGGATGATGATTGAGTACAGCTTGAGGTATTCGAAAGTAATTAGGTAGCCAACAGAGGATTTACCGCTCCTAATAGAATGAGAGTATACCCACGGCTTCTTGTCGGGATCATTACATGAGAATCTTTGGCCAGAGTGAAAATGTTTTGAAGATGGTATTCATTGACACGTCTAATAGAGTAACGAGTCTTAATGACAAAATCTAACATCACTTGGGCTAAATGTGACGTAGTTAGTTTAGAGGGAGTTGACACATAGTCCATGCTCTGAACCGAGTGGGGTATAGAATGGTGAAAGAACGAATTGCACATATTGTTGTCTATGGAAATGTTCATAGTTAAACCACTGACTTTCCGGTCAATTTGGGATCATGATGTGTTACTAGATACCGCTCATGACTTGCTCGAATTAATTGTTAATTCGGGTGGCCAACATAACTGAAAATCTAATGGGTCATACACATTGGAAGTGTGAGTATGAGATCCAAAAATATGAAAGAATTATTTAGAGTTGGATCGTGATAGGATCACGGAAAAAATCGATCTAGAGCTTGCGTGGGCCAGTATGGGCCCATGGCAAGGCTGACAGCATGAGCTTTAAATAGATAGGCCAATTTTGGCCAAATTGCCAATTTAACCCCCAAATCTATTTTGGTAATTTTGTCAACCCTATGGTGTTTAGAAATACCTATAAATAATATTTTTACATCAGAAAAATACTGATAGCCTCTATAAAATTTAAGGCATACCCTAGTAGTTTTATTCTTCATTTTCGCATGGATTATCATTAGAGGCAATCTTATATTGGATTGTTATGGTCTGCGACAATCCAACAAAAAGAAAATTTGAAGAATTGACACAAGAAATTAAATGTATAATTTCTAATTATGTTTTGAATCAATTAGTTTTAATGGCACAAGTAAAATTTTTTTATTCAAATTTTAAAAAATTTTATTTTCTGCTGTGTTTTATGAATGTGATTCATCATCAAAACCTTTCAGATGGGAGGAAGAAGAGTGGAGGGAATATTATAGAAAAATGTAGAATCTAAACACATATATATGGTCAATCCCTTCCCTTCTTCACTGACTCAACGGTCAACCTATCAAAATTTTTTTAATTTTTTAATTTTTCTATTTCTTTTTTTCTTATTTATTTATTTATTTTTAACTTATATTATCTATTGTTATTATTTCCATATTTTTTTTATATATATTTAGTTCTACTAGTCTTTACTGAATTGAAATTTAATTATATTGTCTAATTTAATCAAATTAACTATGTTAATCAATTCAATTTATTTTAATTTCTAATTTAATCATTTATTCAATTTTATTTCTAATGTCATTTATGTAGTTTATAGGTATGTTACTCACATTTATTCTACTAAACTCTAATTAGCGGCATTATAGCTCTAATTACACAACTTTTCAAAGCTAAATATTTCGGTAGGACACTCTTTCAGCTCAATTGGGATCTTATCCGAGCTACACATGGAAGAGCATTTCGGCTTCCCAAGCTTTGTTGAAACAAGGTTGTAGATGGAAGATTGGAGATGGAAGAAAGGTTAGAGGGTGGGGTGATTCGTGGATTCATGACACAGAAAATTTCAAACTTACAACTCCTGTTATTCCGGATTTGGAGACTGCATTGGTAAATGATCTTATGATTCCAGGTAGACAGGAGTGGGATATAGAACTCCTTTATGAAATGTTTAATCAGCGGGATATTACAATCATTACCAGCATTCCTTTGAGTAGATATCCAGTTACTGGTATGTTGATTTGGAATCACTCCAAGAATGGGATGCATTTAGTGAAGTTTGGGTGTAGAGTAGTGATGGATCTTGCTTCAAGAAACCAGGTATTCAGGGTGCAAGGGCAATGGAGGAAGATTTGGACACTTGATCTACCTCCTAAGATATAGTCTTTTCCATGGTGTGCTTGCAAGGATTGCTTACCAACGAGAGTGAGGCTGCGCGGTAGTGGAATTCCAGTGGAGTTAACTTGTATTTTTTGCAGGTCTGATGTGGAGCATGTTTGGCATACATTCATTGAGTGCCCATTTGCAAAACAATGTTGGGCTCAGTTCAACACAACACTGGATTTCTCATGCATAGGAACTTTTGTGGATTGGTTTTTTTCACAAATCCATGTTTGCAGTAAAGCTAAGTTGGGTAAGCTTTGTGTTTTGCTTTGGAATATATGACGTCAGTGAAATGCTCTTCCGTGGACAAATAGCAGTATAATCCGGCTCAAACAGTGTTTGAAAAACCAATTTGTCTTATGTGAGTGGGCTTCTGCTCGAGCTCATTTTTCTTCTCTGTCAGCCAGTACACCTACTAGGGTGGTAAGTGGCATTCGTTGGCAGCCTTCTACTCAATCTCAGTTGAAGTGTAATATCGATGTTGCGATTTTTATTGACACAGGTTCTACAGGGGAAGGGATGGTGGTTCGTGATTCAAGAGGAGATTTGTTTGTTGCTGCACCATGGTGTTCCTTGTATTTATGAGCCTAAGACTGCTGAGGCTCTGGGTCTACGCAAGGCACTTCTCTGGTCTCTTCAGATAGGCTGTGGCAATTGTCTTTGAGATGGATGCCAAAGCTGCTGATGTGATCCAGAGGCAGCAAGATGACTTGACATAATTTGGAGACCTTGTTGTTGATTGCAGGGGTCTCTTAGAACAAGGATTAGATTCTTCTTCAATCCATTTTGTTAATAGGCAAGTGAATGGGGTTGCACATTGTTTATCTCGTAACTCTCGTTCTTATGCTAGCCCATTTGTTTCGTTTATTCTTCCTAATTGATAACAGCAGCTAAAGCTGCCGATATTGCTTCTGTTGTTTAATGAAAGTCTGTTTGCCTTAAACAAAATGTTTGAGATTGTTGTCAGAGGTTAAAAATAACTTTATAATTTTTTAATTTAATTAACTAATTTTTTAAAATTTTTATGATTCGTTCTTTTAAAACTTATTTCTATAAAAAATATTTATTAACATGATTCTAAATGTTGTCCTAAGTTTTTTTTTTCCAATAATAACAAATTACTGATAATTCTTATGAGATTTTAATTTTGATAAGCAAAAATAAATTTTTAAAAACTAACCACACACTCCCATGTTTTATGATAAAAAAAGTCGTTTAATATTATCAAGAAAGATGGGGCTTGAATATAATAGTTATCCTCTGGTTACAATAGTTGATAACGAGTAAAAATTCTAAATTCTTATAAAAAAAACCACTATACTATACATGAAATCATGGAAATTTCATATAAAAACATGTCAGATATAAAAAAATCATGTGGTATATTGTATTGCATTATTTAAAATTTATACAATATCAAATAAATATGTATTATATCAATTGACATGAGACATGCTGTTAATTCTTTAAAAACTTGTTTCCCAATGTAATTTGTTATAAGAAGTTATCATTAACTTATTCTTTAAAAAATTGGACACTGGAAAAATAAAAAGAAAATTGGACAAAAAAATATTTGGGCAACTACTTAGAAACTCTAATTTTTCATTTTTCTATCAAAACTAGTTTTTCATTAAAGTGCTTTCAAAGTATTATTAAATATTAGATTCGTCATTAATCATTATTTGTTTTTACGTAATTTTTTTTATTTTTTTATTAATTTATTTCATCTCATTTAGAATGTTAATTAGCTAATTAATATTTGAGCTAAATATAGAGTCATAATATTACAACAATATTAATAAACTAATTTCATTTCAATATTAATAGAATTTTCATTCATAAATAAAGTCCTAATAGCATCCCCAACTAGGGATGACAACATGTACGAGTTTCGATGATATCTACTCAATTCAAACTCGTTTAAACCTTAATGGATAATTCTATTAGGGTTTTGGGATGGGTACATGTAGAAATCTTCGGGTACCCAATAAACACTATTATATATATATATTATTGTAATTTATTGAATATAATGATATAATTAATTATTTTAATTTCAATGTGTTGAATTTTTATTTTGTATGTTTTATTTTATTTTGTAGTAATTTATAATAGATTGTTTGTATATTTTCATTAATTTTTAATTATTTATTTAGTTTGAATTTTATATTATTTTAAATTTTTTAATTATAAACAGGAAATACTAATCGAATTTGAAACGGATACTGATAAGTGTATATATAATCGGATTCGGGTACTCGTTGGCTTCTCTATCCCCAACAATGTTCCTAAACTCACTCCCTATTATATTATAAAAAATTTACTTTTTATTTTAGTTTATTTTGAAAATTGTGTGCACTCTAACAATACTTTTTATCTCACTGCATGTTTTAATTTTTTACTAATAAAACTATTTAGAAAAAAAGAAGAGAAGAGTAAGAGATAAAAAAAAAAGGAAGGAAAGAGAGAGAGATAGAAGAATAATAAAAAAAGTGAAATAATAAAATATTACTTATGAGCTCCTACTAACTCTTAAATTTAAGAAGGAAAAATGTAAATTTTAAGAGTAATATAAGTAAGAAAGAAGATGAGCAAGTTATTGAAAGACATAAAACTTTTTAAATTTAAGTGAATAAAACAAGGAGGCTGTTGGGGATGATCTAATGCTATTAATATTTGGATAGAAGTACATATTTATCTCAAATATTGAGAGTCATATATAAAATAGAGACATTTCACGTAATTATTATATATTAGACTCGTCATTAATCACCATTTGATTTTTATATTTATTTTTTATTTTTTTATTAATTTGTTTCTTCTTATTATAATATTTTATTCAAAATGAATTATGGAAATACATGTTTATATCATCAAATTACTAATTGTCTATTATTAAAAAGTATATATAAAATAAAAGTAAAAGTGGTAAATATTTTTTGGTCATGTTGCTTATCTTCCCTATTTCTACTTATATATATGTTATGATTTGATTAAGAATTGAAATAATTATTAACATACGTTATACATGATTATTAGAAATTTGACTCATATTATAACTTATGAAAATTATTAATTTATCTATTATTAAAAGTCATATATAAAATATAAATAATAAGTACTTTATAGTAATTTTGTGTCATTTCTTCAAATTACTAATTTATTTATTATTAAAAGTCATATATAAAATTGATGTGGTAAGTACTTTACAGCTATTTTTTTGTCCTGCCTATTCCTAATTATCCATATGCAATACACGTAATTTTTAATAATTGAATTTATCATTATTAAATAAATAAATAATAATAATTTTGTCTAATAAATTAATTTTAATTATTTTTAATTCTCATATAATTAAGTTATATTTTATTTAAATACTAATAATTGTTAATTATATTTAATTCTTATATTTTATATAAAAGTAAATTATATTATACGTAAATTTTAAAAACTTAACTCATTTGGTATATGATTAAAATTAATTAATTAATTATTGAACTATATAAAAGTTATTAATAAATTATAATTTCTCAAATAACTTATAAGAATTATATTCAATATCTTTAATTTTTTTCTTTCTTTTTAATATTAGTTATTTGATTTTTTATTTATATATAAAATATAGTTGTCTAATTCTAATAGAATTAGACTTATAATTAATGAATTATTAATATTATTCACTAATAAATTTAACAAAATTGACTTAATTAACTAATACAATTAGTTTGACTTTTTGGTAAATTATTATTATTATTATTATTATATAATCCCAATAGAATTGAAATTTTAATTAATAAATTATCAATACTATTATTAATAACTTAAATTATTAAATGATAAAATTAATTTAATCAACTAATACAATCGTATTGATTTTTTGATAAATTTGTCTGTCCTCCTTACTCCTACTTTTACATATAATATGATATGATAATCATATTTTTTATTTTTTTAACTTTTAAATATATATACTTTCAATTTTATATCAAAATATAGTCTCAGAAGTAATTTAATTTGATTTGATGATGATATAACAGTTTCAATCTAATTTTTTTAATTTGACACTGCCACTATGTATTAATATATTGATGTGACATTTATTCTTTAAGATTAATATGATAGTTTTTTTAAAATAATGTGCTAGTAATTAAAGAAATACATATATCTACTTATAACTAAATGTAAAAAAACTATGAGTTTGCATTGATATAAGTATATTTAATTGTATATAGGTTAGATTTATGCATAGATAACTAGATTAATACAATTGTACTTTTTATATAATAACCGCTGGATCAATAAAATAAATTTTGAATATTACATCACTGTCAAATAAAATTAAAATTCTAATTACATTTAATATGACACAATATATATATATTTAATAATTAAAAAAAGAATAAAATTATTTTGATGTAAAATAAAAATAAAATGTGTAGGTTTTCTTTATGCAAATTAACCAAAATATTTCCACATAATTATTTAAAATTTTCTAATTGTGGTCTTTCTATGCTCGATACTGATAGTCCGTGCCTCTTCAGCTCACTTGTTGTGTTTGCGAGGTTTTTCTCCATCTCTTCGTCCCTTACCATTTTCAGATCTCTCTTTCTCGCTGAAAACGAAAATCCCCATACAATTTTCTGTCTGTATCTAATTGATTTGATTAACTAGCCTTACAAATCAACAGACCCATTTACCAGTTAGATCTGAAATTATCAATTTCACAATTTCAATGGCATCTCCAAATCCACAAACCCCTCAGTTTGATATGCACAAATTCTTCATACCCACAACATCAACACCAACAACACCAAATAATCAAAACCCATCTCCAACTCTTATGGTTCCTCCTCCTACTTCAATCCCTTCTTCCTCTTATCCTCCTCCTACACACTCCAACTTCCCTTTTCAATTTCCCCCTCAACAATTTCACCATGTACCTTCTTATCCTCCTTCTCCTCTAGATAACCATACCCATAATCATCATCATCCTCTTCCTCCTCTTTCGAATTTGCCGCCGCAGCGTTCGCTTTCTTATCCTACGCCGCCTCTTCAACCCCAACACCAGCAGCAGCAAAACCCTTCTCCTCGGAATACTAACGAGCGTAGTGGAGCTGAAATTATGGCCCTTCTTCGTCCGCCGACTCCTGCACCTAATCAAGAGCAGCAGCCCTCGCCTCTACCTCAGCAGACTCAACATCTCATGGAATTCTCCGGAAATGTTCCGGCTGTTGGACCAATTAGAATGCCCAGCAGCAAGATGCCCAAGGGCAGGCGGCTAATGGGTGATAAAGTTGTGTATGATGTGGACGTGAGGTTGCAAGGAGAGGTGCAGCCTCAGCTTGAGGTTACCCCCATAACCAAATATACTTCGGATCCTCAGCTTTGCTTGGGACGGCAAATTGCGGTCAACAAGTCCTACATTTGTTACGGGTTGAAGCAGGGCAATATTAGGATTCTTAACATCAATACAGCTTTGAGGTCCTTGTTTCGCACTCAGTCTCAGGTCTAATTCAATCCCACCCTTTGTGCTTTTAGTCCCCTTTTATAATTGCTTTTGTGGTTAAGGAAAAAAAATGAGCTTCATTTATTTCCTTTTTTGGGGATTTTTTGTGTCATTGTGGAGCTCTGAAAAAAGGTTCCATACTTCTATTAATTGTCTGGCCATTTGTTAGTTTAGCATTGGAATTGATTTACTTGGATATGCATATTGTGGTTAGCAACATTGAAGAGCAGCATTATGATTTATGTGTTCTGGGGACACTGGCCTTGCAATAGATGAGCTTTTTGATGATGTATTTTAGACAAATGCTATAAGCAAATATACATATAATTATTAATTACGGAGTTGAGGCCACCCAAGTTCTATATGGTGGAGTATGGCTTTAACTCAGTTAATTCTTCATCCGAAACTTGTTGGAGATATCAATTTCTTGCTAATGTTAAATTCAAACAACTAAGTGAAGTGATAGATATATAAATATAATATGTCTAGCATGGAGGAATGCTACTTTTCATTTTTGTCCTAAGGATTAGTTTGGTGGTTTTTTTTTTTTTAATGATAGCCAATATTCCTTTATATCCAGCTCAAATCCGTTATATTCTTATGGTAGGATTATAGACATTCGGTTTTAACCTTTGGTTTTACTGTAAGTTACTTTTGTGAAGTGTTGCATGACAAGCTGCATCTTACATATATGGTTAAAGTAAATATCAGTAGGGGTGTGAATTGATGTAGTCTTGCATAAATTAGGCATCTTTATTCAACTCTTTGTTTTTTTTTTCATTGTTTGCACAATGACATAATTTTATTTGGAAGTCTTGCGGGATCTCTGAGTATCTGTTATCAGTAAGCACATAGTGGACAATTATTAATTTTTTTTCCTTTTGATTGTCAAGAGTCAAGGTTGTGGTTCTTTATTTCAACAAAAATTAAATGCAACAGGATGATTGAATTGGAAATTGTTGAATTATTTGGATTGCAGTTTGTTCTCTATTTTCATCAAACATTGGTGCGTATTTCCTAGTAATGTTACATTCTTTTCTCTTAATGCAAGAAACAAAGTGGTTTTTATGCTGATGCTGAGTCCAAGAGAATTTGTATACTTGCTCAAAAAGCAAGGTTATTATTTGTGTACATTTTAAAATAATAATAAAAAAAGTGTTTTTGTCATGGTGCATTTATTTATTGAAAAAGAAAAAATCAGTTATGCACATCAGCTATGTTATTTGGACGCTTCAAAAATGAAGAAGTATCTATGTCCTTAGGATATGACATGGGAATGGGTCTAGAGGCCTTCCCAAATCCTTCACTTTAAGAGTGAATATGGCTGATTTCTTCAAGCACTAGAAACTTCGAACTTGTACCATGGGCACTTTGAACCTGTTTAAACGTGGATATCATATGCACTTCAAACCTGTTTAAAAGTGAACTTTTTTGCTCATTACTAGTTTGTTTAATGCTAATTTGTTAAATTTTTTAAGTTGTGTGATATCATTTAATTGTTTGCCTTTGTGTTTTGGACTTTGGACTTTTAAGTTTGTAGTTTGAAATATTTATCTTAGAGTGAAATAAAGTATTGCAATTTTATGTTATTATCAATTTAAATGTTATAATTTGGTCAATCTTTTAACTTAAATTATTATGAAAATTGAAAAATTTACAATTTTTTTATGTGTATAGACATATCTTCATACCCATATCCTAATTTTGACCCTTTTTAGCTGTATCAATGTATCCTAAATTTTGAAAGCAAGAAGTCAGACTTGTAGATATGTACCCGTGTTGGATGCTCATACCCAAGTACAAGCAATATAGCACATCAGTATAATGTTTCTTTTTGCTAGCCACTTCCATTTGAGTGTGATGATGTTACTATTATTTGGCTTGCATGACCGTATAATACTTTTGCTATGTGATTTCTATGATGTGATCATTTGCCTAGGTTTTTTAACTCCTTATCTGATTTCTTAGATATACGAGGATAACTGATTTGCATGTTATTTTGAATTCAGTTAATAGACTATTTAACATGTTGGATGGTGTATTCTTTTTTCTTTGGTGCCTGTATTTTCTTTTGCTCATCTAAGTGGTGTATTTTTATCTCAGCGGGTCACTGACATGGCTTTCTTTGCTGAGGATGTCCATCTTTTGGCTAGGTATCATTCTCTCTGCATTTTGTGATTTCCTATTATGATTTGCTTCAGGTTGTGTAACTTGTTTGTTTCTTTTTCTTTTTGGCAGTGCTGGTGTAGATGGACGATTTAATGTCTGGAAAATTTCTGAAGGTCCAGATGATGATGAGAAGCCACAAATTACCGGGAAGACTGTTATTTCCATTCAGATATTAGGGGAGGAGGAAATTAAAAATCCACAAGTTTGTTGGCACTGCTACAAACAAGTATGAAACTCTATTGCTTATCTTCAATGGAAGTGTCTAGTAGTACCATTTTTTGCATGTTCCTTTTATTTTTCTTTTTGTTCATAAAATAGCTACTACTGTCTTGTTCATGATCTTTTTTTATCACTTTTTTATAGGAAATTTTGGTAGTTGGGGTTGGTAAGCGCATTCTCAAAATTGATACTAACAAAATTGGAAAGGGTGGGATCTATTCATCAGAGGCTCCTCTTCAATGTGCTGTTGACAAACTGATTGATGGTATCCAATTGGTTGGCAAGCATGAAGGGGAAGTGACTGATTTATCAATGTGCCAATGGATGACTACCCGGCTGGTTTCTGCTTCTATGGATGGCACGGTCTGTATTTTTCCTTTATTTGATGCTTCTATTTCTCTTATGACTTTTTTTGTCCTAAACTTTCTTTTGAACTAGTTGTGTGATGCATTTGAGTTTTTATTTGTCTTTTTATGTAGTAGAAATTCTATAACTTCAACGAGATATTCTTGTGGCAGCTGAATTTCTGGTTGGAGTTATAAGTTAAGAACTGTCTTCCAGTTGCACTCTTCTCATGAGCTTTGTGACTGGGCAGAAGTGCTTTGATGGATAAACTATTTCTCTGCTTCATACACCTTTATAGTTAGAGTGCTCTTTTCCTCTTCTCTTCGATGGATAATTTATGTTTGCTTATTGACATATTACATAATTCCACTCTTGAACTCATCCTAAAAGCCATTTGGCTCCCTATACTTTTTGTATTACCCATTAGACACTTAAATTTGTTAAAAGTGTGCCTTATGCACATCTTTTCTGGCACATGGCAGAGAGCAAGCAGCTTTTTTTCTTCAGGTATGCTAGGGGCATCTAACTCGCATTTCTTCATCGTTGATGTCTTGACCCTCATCTTTGATACTGACCAAATTCAACCATCTCCTTCCCCATTGTTGACACCATTATTTATTATAAACCCATGAAAATCGAAAACTCATCTTCTGTTCTATTAGATCTCTCCTCTAATCCAGCACTACTGTTCTCATTATTACTTCTGTACAAATTTCTGGAAAATAAACAACCAAATTTACCAGTATTAATCAATTATCTTATCCCATTTTAGAAGTTGCAATGCATCATGTATCATAAGTTGTACACATTTTGTGCAGCAACAACAAAATCAAAGTCCAGAAAGGTAAAAATATAGTAGAAGATGGACTCCATGGCTGTCATGCTCTGCAAAATCTAATAAAGCCCTCCCCAATAACACATATTCCACTGATAATTTAAGTAATAACAAAACAACATGAAGCAAGAAATTCTCAAAACAGAGTTAATTATTTGCAGAATGTGAATAAACTAAACAACCCTGAGAATCATTATCCATAGAAAGTAAAACCTAATAAGTAAAAAGAAAAAAAAAATCTGAACAGAAAACCAGAAATAATGTGAACGAGAGCATAATTAAAGTTGACAAGGAAGACGAAGCATAAATAAAACAAAGCTGCTGCATGATTCTTCCTGTAATCTTGATTATCCATAGAGAGAGAGAGAGAGAGTCTTTTTATTTGTATATGTGAGGTGCGTGTAACTCACGCTCATTAGTGGAGTTGGATTTGGCTTCTTAGAGACATAACAGACACACTTGTAGTAAGTTTGGATGTCTAATGGGCCACCTGAAAAGGATGGGATGCCAAATGGCTATTTAGGACAAGTTTAGAGTGAAATTATGAGTTATGCTTTTGCTTATTCTATCAATTGTTCTCATTTTAACTTCGTAATGTTTGCCATTAAAAAAAAAGTCTTTATGTATAAATCTGGTCTTGTATTATTTTCTTAATCATAATTGTTGTTGAAGTCATCAGAACATGTTGGTACTATTCAGTTTCTTGTTCTTTAAAGCATTTTTTTTAAGTGTTATTCAGAAAGGATTCTGCAGAATGGATTGAAAATGTGTTATGGATTGAAAATGTGTTTTAAGTCCATAAAATAAGAATTTTTGTTATTATTTTTTTTGAGCTTGCCATGATTTTGATTTTTAATGTTGCAGCAATTGTGAGAAGGTCTTGACTATATTGTTCTTTTGATGTTCAACTCACTTTTTCCACAGCTGAATCTTTGACTTTTATTTATATATTATTTTTTATATGTTTGCACTCAATTTGATCCTTAATTTTGTAGCAGTTCTGAGAAGGCCTTGTAGACAGAGTGTATTCTTTCCGGTAAAGTAGTTGGGATTTTTTTGCTGCATTGTGGAGTGAATTGTCATCAAATTAGCTACAAAGTGCATTGAATGCTTTCTATTATCGCTCTGTAGACTCATCTATTATAAGGTTTTATGTGACCTAAATTGGAATATATTCTTACAGCATAATGGGTCTGCTGATGTTCCTGGTTGAAATCTATCTTTATGTTCATACTTGCACATATTGCATAGATTTTGATTGATGCAGGGAAATTTAAACTTATTTTTGACGTCGATCCAAATTTCTTTTGTTACAGATTAAGATCTGGGAGGATCTCAAGGCGTTGCCGCTTGTGGTATTGAGACCACATGATGGCCTGTCTGTCTACTCAGCTACATTTCTGACTGCTTCTGACAGACCAGATCACATCATACTTATCACTGCAGTATGTGGTTAAGATCTTTATTAATTTATTTTTTTGGCCAGTCTTGCGATTCTGCTTGTTCTAACCAGATGTGGAGCAGCTATGTTGCATTTGTTGAGTTACTATGAAGAAAAGCCATTTTTTATTTTTTGGTCTGATGACAAAAAAATTTGTGGTTTTTTTCAGTAATTTTTTGGCCAGTTGTTTAATTTGAGCAATTAAGGGCATAATTTTTTTTTACCTTTTTCATAATAGTTATGAACCTTGTTAGGTTGCATCCAACTTGTTGCTAATCATCTACAAGTGGGTCCCACATAACATTTTCCTGAAAATTGGAAAGTACTCTCAATTTAGTTATTGCTTCCATCAGTATCCCATCCCACCCACAGCAAAATATGTTTCTTTTTGCGAGAGAGATGTTGCAGATGGTGTCCATGACAAAGAATTATGGGAATTTGGGAAGAGAGAGAAATGAGTCTTCTGTCATGTATTGATCAATGAGTTGGTAAAAGTGAGTCGCTAGTTACAAATTTAATGGCAAAATTAGCACACCTAACCCTGATTTGGATAGAATGTTGAGAAAGGTAAATTGGAAAATAAAAAACTGAGTTCATATCTCTAATTTCTACAATTAAAAGGATTAGTTCAAATGTGAAAAGAACTACATTTCATAAATTTTTTAGTATTTATGCCTTAATATTGGGATGTGATGTTGAAGTTCCAGTGGAATATGAACATTTTATATTCAATTTTCCAAAATTTGTGAACAGGGACCCCAGAATCGGGAATTGAAGATTTGGGTTTCATCCAAAGAAGAGGGCTGGCTCCTACCCAGTGATGCTGATTCATTGAATTGTATCCAGACTTTAGAACTGAGGAGCTCAGATGAATCTCGAGTCGAGGAGGCATTCTTCAATCAAGTTATTGCTCTGTCTCAAGTAGGCCTCCTCTTACTTGCAAATGCTAAGAGGAACGCTATATATGCCATACACTTAGATTATGGTCATAATCCAGCAGCATCCCGCATGGATTACATATCAGAGTTTACTGTTGCCATGCCTATCTTGAGTTTAACCGGGACTAGTGATATTCTTCATGGCCAATGTGTTGCGCAGATTTATTGTGTCCAGACACAGGCTATTCAGCAGTATACATTGGAGTTATGCCAGTGCATGCCACCTCCGTTGGAGAATGTGGGCTTAGAAAAGTCAGATTCTGATGCTGCACGTGATCTAGCCAATGTTGAAGGAATTGCTACTCTGGACTCACATGGAAGTAACTTTTCTGATATTCCAATCAGCTCTGCTTCAGTTGATTCATCCACTGTGCAAGATTTTCCCTCTTCAAATGTTAGTTGTAAGCCTATAGCTTTGACCCCTTCAGCTAGTGATGCTGACATTTCTTGTATTCCGACATCTCCCCTGTCCCAGAGTCGTAAGACTTTTGCTGAGGTTTTAGTCACAGCAAGACCTGAGCCAGGCCCTCTACCTGGTGACCAAGTTTCAAATCAACCAGTCATCAATTATTCAGTTGACCAGCAAATGGACACTATTCGTACAAACTTATCTAATGTTCCTTCCTTGGATGGTGATTCAAAGACTGATGAGAAGAAAGGTACAGATGATGATACTTCAAGCATGCTTAATCCACATGTCATGTTTAAACACCCAACTCATCTCATAACTCCATCTGAGATTTTAATGGGTGTTTCATCGCCGAATAATAATGAGGGCAAGATGGAGGTTGAATCAAATGTTCAAGATGTGGTTGTCAATGGTGATGTAAGTAATGCAGTGGTGGAGGTCAAAGTAGTAGGTGAAACAAAATCTGCTCAGAATGATGAATTTGGTCTACGGTTAGAACCTAAAAACCTCATTTCAGAAAGTAAGGAGAAGTTCTTTTGCTCCCAGGCTTCAAATCTTGGTATTGAGATGGCTAGGGAGTGCCGTGCCATATCAGCAGAAACTTACACAACTGAGGAACCTCAGCAAGATGGGGTGGGTGTGACAGAGTTTCCTGCCCGACCTTCTAATGCAGGTGAGGAAGAAGTCCATGACTCCACAAAAGATGTACAAGGGAAAGTTTTGGAGTCAACTGTACCCACTACAGCGCAGCAATCGGTGACTCCCACTACTAAGGGTAAGAAGCAGAAGGGGAAAAATTCACAAGTATCAGGTCCATCTTCTCCATCTCCTAGTGCTTTTAATTCAACAGATTCTTCCAATGAACCAGCAGGGCCTGCAAGTTATACTTCCTTGGAGTCTGCCATTCCGCAAATTTTTGCTATGCAGGAGATGCTTAATCAGGTAATTTTCATTCTGAACAAAAGAAAAAAACCATGCACCATAATTGTGAGATATTCTCTAGTTTTACATATTAAGCAGCCTTAGCGCTTGTGAAGATTAATAAATGCATTGTACAGCGTTTGCTGATAGACATGTTTGCTATATTCTATGTGATATATTGAGCAGAACTGTAACTAGGTATTCTGATTTTAGTGAGGTATGTAACCTCTTTTTATTGCACCCTCATCAATAACTTTATCTTTGAGCAAATGAAAAAAAAAATCTTTTAAATAGTAGGTGGAGTCAGAACTACATATATGACTGTGGCTGAGCCATAATAAATAAGAGGAATAGAAAAAAAATCTTTGTAATGCTAAACTAAATGACACATAAATTGAGCAGTGCTAAAAGTGTGACCTGAGGAATAAGTTCACCAAATCAATCAGTGGACACTCTCCATATACATCTGATGATGCAAACCTTTGTTTCTGGCCAAATAGATATGGTACTATGGACTGCAAGGAGGTGCTTGATCACTGTGCACGCTTGGCCAAATTTCTTTAGGCGACTGCCAATTGGTGGCTGTGTTATAGGCACCTGTAAATTATGCAAAGAATAATTTGCCAGAGAATCTCCCTAGTCTCATGTAGGTGGTGCCGGGGGTCAACAATCTCTAGCCTTTGTTCCCAATCTAAACAGCAACAACCCACGGAAAGGGTATATATAAATGAGAAGAATTTAAGTTTTCAGATCGTGAACGAGCTGAGAATCTTAATCCTTTTACAGGATACATAATTTAGTAATAATTAGTGTGAAGGTGGACAGGGTCCTTGAGTGTGGCCAAGGATGTTCAGGGCAAAGCAAAGCACGGAAAGATGTATTGATAGGAAGAAATAGAAGGCTGCTATTGGCATGGTTTAGTCTTGTGAGTAGCAGCTCAAGGGAAACCTCCCTAGAGGAAGTAAGAGTTCAGACTTAAAAATATCTTTTGAGTTAAAAATGAAGATTTGGCTCAGAAACTTTATTCCCCTGTAGGTGTAGTGTTATTTCTTTTGTTTTGGAAGGATAATAATTGTTGTTTATACTTTATACTCCATGCTGTTCCAGAAAGATAGGCTTTCTTTTTAAAAAAATTTCATTCATCCTGTATAGATAGCTCATTTTCCTTTTTTAAAAATATAATTATTTGTTATTTTCTTTATTATGCTTATTTAATGTGCCTTGTTATCAGTAAATATGAACTGTCACTTTTTTTTTTTTTTTTTAACAATGCCCCTAATTAATATGTAGAATATTAGTGAAACTGTATAGTTCCAGCCATATTAACCAAATTTTCTTAATGTGTGAAAATAGAAGCGAGCCTATTTTTATGGGACAAAGGGAGGAACTGTATGATTGCTGATAATAATAGTCTTCTATGTTCCTCCTCTTCCAAAAAAGATTGGCTTTCTTTCCTTTTTCATTTCCCCCAAAATATAACCCACTTTCCTTTAGAAAAATATAGTAATTTGTTAATTCTACATTATTCCCCTAGTTAATGTGCCTTATTATCAATAAATATGAATTATCATTTCTTAGTTTTCTAATAATACCCTGGATAAATGTATAGAAGTGATATATTAAGTAAAATGTATAAAGTAAAACATATTAACCAAATTTTCTTAATACTTGTGAAAATAGATACAAAATTATCTTTTTGGGATGGAGGATGGAGGTAGTAACTGTCATTAGAATTATATGATTTCTGATTCATATTGCATGTTTTAGTTTGATTGACCTCCTAGAAATTCAAATCTATAGCGATTAGCAAATGGCAAATAAATCTGAATTTTGGCTGAATTGATAGTGAAGCAGGAAAATCTATTGATTTAGTTGATTCAGTCAATTCCTTCTTTGTTAGTTTGTATGATTCAATAGTTTCAACACTTTAACTTTAAATTTAACTTTGCCATAAGAAGAGCTTTAAACAGGCAATACCTTCCCATAGGCAATGTGAACTGAGATCAAAATCTGGGGGAAAAAAAACATACCTGAACAGTTAGAAAACCAAACCATTCTTTATTGCATGTATCATCTCATATTTCAGTATGTCCCTGCTAATTTGATGCTCCCCCAAAAGGTTAGCCAACTCTTTTTTTTCTTTCTTTCTGCATATTACTAAATTGTATGGAAAATAAATATTGGATATATTTTATCAAATAATAACGTGATATACTCTTCGTCTATCTAATTTATATATGTATTTATAAGTTAGAAGAATTGATAATGGTAGGATGTGTGAGCCCATATTTTATTGCTTTACAGGTAAGAACATTTTCAATTGGTCATATGATCACTTCATATTTGTCAAAAATGCATCAAATTTTATATATCTTGTTTATTTTATGTGGATATATGTTGTATTTCATTGATTTTGAAATATCGAATCTTACAATTTCGTTTTGTTTCAGTTCTTGATTCATAAAAGTAGGATTTTAAATCTTGATTTGAAAATTATTTGGACCCATGACTTTGGTCTGTCCTGTGAAATTCAATGCAAAACTTTGTGAATTATAATTATTATTGCTAAAGCAACTCCAACCTCTGTTAGCTAGTGTGTGCACCAAATGAGGTCGCCAAAATCCCTTCTCCACTCACCTACTTTAGAGAAAAAAGGAAGGGAAAAAAGGGTCCAGGTAGACGTCTATTTTTGTCAAGGTCTTTTTTTTTATGTCGAAATAGAATTGGTGCCCGAAAATAGCTTTCTGCATCTTACCAGGATAGAATCATGTTAGTGTGTGTGCACAATGGCTGCCGGCCTGAATTGTGGTGTTCTTTTTTTTTTTTTCTTTTTCTTCTTTCTTTTTTTCACAGCTAGTGGCCGCACAGAAAGAAATGCAGAAGCAGATGTCAAATATGGTTGCAGTCCCTGTTTCAAAAGAATGTAGAAGACTAGAGGCAGCTTTAGGGCGGAGCATTGAGAAAGCTGTCAAGGCAAATACTGATGCTCTGTGGGCCCGTTTTCAAGAAGAGAATGCAAAAAATGAGAAGTTATTCCGAGATCGCACGCAGCAAATCACTAGTTTGATTTCTAACTTCGTCAATAAGGATATGATGGCCATATTAGAGAAAGCAGTGAAGAAAGAATTTGCTTCAGTTGGACAAGCTGTAGCACGTGCAATTGCTCCAGTCATCGAGAAAACAATATCTTCTGCTATTGTGGAGACATTCCAGGTTCAGAATTTGAGTTGATGACTTTTTTACTTTTGGCATGATATTTGTTGTTTTGTTATTGACACATTGCACTGCAGAGAGGAGTGGGTGATAAGGCAGTGAATCAACTGGAGAAATCAGTTAATTCAAAACTAGAAGCAACTGTAGCTAGGCAAATTCAAGCACAGTTCCAAACTTCTGGAAAGCAAACTCTACAGGTTTGCACAAGTTTAACTTGAAATGCAACTCGATCTTCAACAGTTCATAAGCTATACCTTAGACTGAGGACCAGATTCTAGTGTAACAATAAACATTAAATCTGCTACCCCTGGGCTTCATGTTGAAGCTCAAAGAACAGCCACTTGTACAAGCTGGTTGAAAAGGGTAGAACTATCTTCAGAGCTTCCTACCAGGACATACTTTGGTGGAAACAGTGGATACATGGCTTTTTAATTTCATTCTGTTGAATGAGATGTTGACCAAAATTTTTGTTGTATAATATGGTGTCATGCCATTTTGTGTGAACTAGTGGTGCTGGATTGATTAATAATAAATCATTATTGTTCACATGCAGGATGCCTTGAAGGCTGGTTTGGAAGCTTCTGTTATCCCTGCCTTTGAGATGTCATGCAAAGCTATGTTTGAGCAAGTAGATGCTGCCTTTCGGAAAGGGATGGTTGAACATACAACTGCAGCTCAGCAGCAATTTGAATCTGCACATTCTTCATTGGCCCTTGCTTTAAGGGTGTGTATTCTCTTGCCATGTAACATGTTACATAATTTACTAGTGAAGGGACACCAACTGTTCCTTTTGTTTTCACTGTGGTGACTAAAATCTTGGGGCTTCATTAATTTCTGAGTAAAGGGGCATCAACTCTTTCTTTTTCTCTCACCTTTCACATGATGACTAAAATCCTGGGCTTCATAAATTAGACGCTGAAAATTGTGTTGTTGAAATATCATTTGCAACTACATAGTATGCAATTCTAAGGACTACGTCTAACTACTGAGTTCTGAGCATCTTCCCTCAGGTGAGATGTTTTAGTCGTTATTGGCCTATATTGACGTAGCAAAGGATCATTCAGTTATCAAATGCTATGATCTTGGTTTTTGGTCGTTATCTGTCAATATTAATGTAGTAAAGGATCAGTTCAGTTAACAAATGTTATGATCTTGGTTTTGGTCACATTTGACTTATTATCTTTGTGGATCTTTGGATAGTGATGGGTTTTGGAGTTCTGATTGTAAGTTTCACAAAGATTTTGAAATTTCATTGCATTTTAAATGTCGTAGGACTTTCTAGATATGCAATCTGAACAGTTGGGTGCATCCTCTCATTCCTTGCCAGTTTTTCTTCATTCTGTTCTTTCCTCGTACATTTAGATTATTTTCACTGTTATCTTTTGTGAAAATCAGGATGCTATCAACTCAGCATCTTCATTGACTCAATCCTTGAGTGGGGAATTGGCTGAAAATCAAAGGAAGATGTTAGCACTTGTGGCTGCTGGTGCAAACTCAGGCGTGGCAAATCCTCTGGTCACGCAATTGAGCAATGGACCTTTAATTGGCGTACTTGAGAAGGTTAGTCATTTTTACAAATCTAACTAATATTCATTGTATACCTTCATGAAGGAATTAATGTCAATCATTTTCTGTTAATGATGAAGGTTGAGACACATTTGGATCCGACTAAAGAGCTATCGAGATTGATTTCTGAACGTAAATATGATGAGGCTTTCACTATTGCCCTTCAAAGAAGTGATGTGTCGATTGTATCCTGGTTATGTTCTCAGGTTTCTACCATGCTATCCATCTCCAAATCTTTTAAATCTTATAATATGAAACTTCCATGTAGCTTTGGGAATGAAATTTTTGAATCTAGCTTTCAGTCATTTAAATCTTAAATTAATCAAGGATAAAACATGTTAAAACTCTGTGTTCAATAATTTTTTTAAATTCTTTACGAGTGCTTTGGTGTTCATTTTTCAATGATTTGGCTAGCACACATCCTGCGGCCTTGCCTTTTTAACTTGGAATGCTTGGTATAATTTTGCCTCTATCCTTTTGCAAGGTTGATTTACGGGGATTGTTAGCAATGGTTCCTCTGCCATTAAGCCAAGGAGTACTGCTCTCTCTTCTACAGCAGTTAGCCTGTGATGTCAGCAAAGATACAGCTCGAAAATTGGCTTGGATGACAGATGTCGCAGCCGCCATAATTCCAGCTGACCAAATGATTGTAATGCATGTGCGGCCCATCTTTGAACAGGTATATCAGATACTGCATCATCACCGGAATTCTCCTACGCTGACTGGTGCTGATCTCTCAACCATCCGTGTTCTTACGCATGTCATCAACTCCATGCTACTAACCTGTAAATGATTCTCCTTTTCCAACCATTTGCAAATACTTAGGATAGGAACTCTGTACAAATCCTTTCCTTGCTGGTTTATGTGAACTCTTGCAGATATTTCTGTTTCTGTCATTTTCGCATTATATTTCCCTCCCCCTTTAGATAAGAGGTCCTTTAGGAAGAGCTGCTTTTGCTTTTAGATGCAACAGTATTTTAATTAGTTCAGACTTTTGACATTTTGCCCTTTTTAATCTGACTACTTACAACCCATTTGGTACATATGATTGCATAATTAAGGCATAGGATTAGTCTCTAATTCTATGTTTGGTTCAAAAAAATTAGGTATGGCTTTGTAATTCTAAGGGATTACTAAACCCATAGGATAAGGCTTAATTAATATCCATCTTTCACCATGTCTTTACTAATTCCTTTCTAATGGAATTACTAATCTCTGCAATTAAAAAATTAAAAGGCTTAAACTAGTTTTACTATTTTATTTTATTTTCAAATTAGCTTAGTTTTGGGTTTTATTTTTCACCTATATAAGATAAGAGATATTTAAATAATTTATTTATTTCACTAATTTATCACATAAATTAAACTATCGTACCAAACGAGGTATTATAAATTTGGATTAGTTAATAATATAATTAAAATATTTTTATCAAATAAGGGTTAATTCAACAAAATTCAGCATTAACACTAATTCTATGTCTTAAGTAATCTAAGAACCAAATGGATTGTTACAAATATTAATTTGGATTTGCCATAAATTTCTTGCCATTTTGGTTCAGAATTAATTAGGTTAATTAGTACAGGTGAACTAGAGGTAAACTGAAACAGCTTTCGACTGTCCAAACTGTAAATTAGCGTTACTACCACTTCTAATCACGAATTGCTTTTGCGGTTTTATTATAAAATTCCAAGTTTCTGGATTAATAAAAATTTGAGGGAAGCCTCAGTTTCAAAATAGGGAAAATAACAAATTTAACTGTAATATTCTAAACAAAACTTTTTCTGTTCTAAATTTATGAATTTTTAATTTTCACTCCGGGTCTAATCTCAGTTGATTGGAATCTGGTTCTGAATTTACATGAACCTGACGTGACAATGATTTTGCCACATGAAAGCCAACGATGTATCATCCTATGTGGATTATTTATGCCACGTAGGACGGACTGTTCATAAAAAAAATTCTGATTTTTTTGCGGAATTTAGCTAATATATCATGAAATAATTTTTTTTCTTTAAATATAAGAATTTGCATTTTTACTTTACGGGTAGCTTCGGATGAAAAGCTTGCTTTCAATAATGAAAATTTTTGTCTTAAATTATGAAAATTTATCAGTTAGTTTGCAGAGCTTAATAAACTCTTATATATAATTTGGTGTTGCTGAAAAAATTAAAAATGATAACTCATATTTATTGATTAAATAGGATTATAGAAATGAAATAAAAATAATGATTAATTATATTTAAGAGAATAAATAATTAAAAATAAGTTTTTCTTTTCTCTTTTTTGATGGAGATGATACCGTAATAAAGATAGCTGATAGATAATGCAAAATAGATGATAAAATGAAAACTAGTAATAAAGATAGCTGATTGACTTGATAGTAAACTTATCTTAGATTTTCATTGTAAAAAATTTAATTCACAACCTCTATGTAATGTTCTTATAATTAATATTCAAAAAATACAAAGAGCACTGCATGATACATTAAATCAAAAAATAATTAATATTCAAAAAATGCCAATATATATATATATATATATATTAGACCAAAATTTTAATATATTACTATCTATAGTGGAAAAATAATTAAGGACCCCTAAAATTAATATAACACATTAGTACCGCTTGAGGTTTAAAAATTATATTATTGGTCTCATCAGTTTTTCATATTATAATAAAATATCATTATATTAGATTTTTTGTTAGAAAAACATTAGAGTGTGATGAAATTATAAAACAAAATTATTATTGATCTTCTGAAGTTTGATATATTTTACTACTATATCCGAAGTTTAACCTATTATACTATTATTTTTATAAAATTTGATCTATTATATTAGTACCTCTTAAACAAAATAGAATGTTCTTTATGAATAACGGTACATGTTGTAATAGAATGATTACATAATTTAACGAAAATAAAACATAGAAAAAAATAGCATAAATTTTAAATATGAGACGATTTTAATATATTATTGGGGATAAATAGTAATTTTCCCAATCAGTAATTCACATGCACTAAATGTTTTTCAACTCATTAAAAACAATAAAATTTTCTTGCTTTTCTAATGTAAAATTAAAAAAGAATAAACTCTAGGAACTCATAATTATTGTTCAAAAAATAGAATTGAATATTTTTCTGGAGATAATACTGAAGTTTTTTTCTGAAATTTTAATTTTAATAGGAAAACGAATTTTTTTAAAAACTGATAATATACCTATCTATTATGTGGTAAATGTCGTCTGAAATAATTATTAGAAGACTGAAAATTTGAATGTCCTGAAAAGTTATTGATTTATATTACTTGATAGACTGCAAATTGATTATATTAATTTTTTTTAAATATAATAATAATATTTTTCAGTAACATTCAAGCTTCCATCAAAATGAAATAACTATATTGACAAAAATTAGATACATTTTAATACATTCGAACTTTTTTTTTTTAATAGTTATTTCAGACAATATTTGCCCAACCACAAAATATTTTTGAAACATTTATTTTTATATATAGAAATAAAACTATAAGAAATATTTTTAGTAATTTATTCTATTTTTCTTGTTCAGAAATTGGTGGACAAGATGTCATGGTTTGCACTTTCTCAAAGCCCAGTAGGATATTGCTGTTTTGGGTCCAACATCTGACGAAGCTCCACGTTTTACATATCTTGTTTTTCATGCAACTCTCACTTTTCTTCAAATTTTCATTTATTTATTTAAAATTTTAATAATACCTAAATCTATCATCTGAATCAGATCCCACTAATCATTTCTATATCAGTTTTAAATTTTAAGTTGAATTAATCCAACATATCATCCCACAAATTATTTTTTTAGATTAAATTTAAATAAATTCAAAAATTAAATTGTCCATTCAAATTTTATCATACTAAAAAAAAATAGTTCAAGTTGAATTTTTATGTCAGAAAAAGGCTCTGTTTAATATTACATTTTGAAAAAGTATTTTTTGACAATTTTTTTTTTAATTTTTTGAATTTTAAAAATCTAATTTTTTGAGCAATTCCAAAAATTTTTAATATCTTAGCAAGTCAGTCAATCTACATTTTTTCTAATAAATAAATCAATTACATTATTTTATTTGCTGACGTCTGATATTGATTAATGGTTAACAGCTGGGAAAAGCATCTCATACTCTTAAGTAAATCATATCATATCCTATCACAAATTAATCAAATTACATATCTCTCTACTAAGATCAAAGTATATATTTTATCTAAAAAATTATTTTATCATATCACAAATTATTTTATCTAAAAAATTGAACATTAAAATATATTGAAAGAAAAACAAGTTATATATAACCAGTGTGTTAATAAATTTCTTCAATACGAAATGTTGGTCAACCTTGAAGGCGAAGTGTTGGTTAGCCGTATTAAGTCGAGATAGCGTTAGGTAGTCTTGTATCACTGGGTGGTCCCGTTATTGCTAAAAAATTCTTATTATCATTCAGGTTCTATTTACTTTGTTAGTCTTTAATTTATTTTAAAGTTTAATTTAATGGATAAATTAGCTAAAATCTTATCTATCAAAGAACCACAAATGAGAATTGGTTTTAGTAGTAGTAGTAGTAATAATAATAATAATAATTTAGAAAATATTAATTCTATAGAAGTTAATATAGCAGAAATTGAAAATCAATTATTAGATCGGACTATTTCTAAACAGGATATTAAAACAATATATAAAATATGATCTTTTGAATTTATTCAAGATTATTCTATTAAAACAACCGACCAAACTATAGTTTTAAATAAAAAACATGAAACTATTCAATTATTTTCAGAAATTGCTATTAAAGAACATAGAAAAAATATAAATTTGTTCACATTGAATTGGTACAAATCACTGCTAAACTTTTGTTTAGATTAGGATTAGATATACCAGTATTAATGTATTTACGAGATGCTAATCACACAAACTTTTCAAATTCTTTATTAGATATAGTAGAAACAAACCTTGCTAATGGACCAGTTCACTTTAATTGTTATTCAAATTTTTCATTAAATTTATATGACTCACATATTTATGATACTTTGTCTTTAACTGTTAAGACAAAAAATTTAGACTTTAAACAAAATGTTAAGGCTATTGTAATTATATACAGAATTTACTATAAAGCTATGACTACAACTTTAAATCCCAAAGCTAAATATAGTCTATTAAAAGATGAAACATTAATTTTTGAAAGAAATAAAATACATTCTAATATTTAGATTCCTTAGAGATTAAAATAGAATGAAATTACTAGGTCGGTAACTTGGAAATTATCAGAAATTACTGAATCTAAAATAGAAAATATTAAAAATCAATTTTTTAGGATAATAGAACATAGTGGTGAATTTGTAAAAATAGACTTTGTTCCAGATAGTATTCAATTATCTAGGATATCAACATATTTTAATAACAGACTCTCAACTAGTTCTATTCCAAGAAATCTATCTATAAAAAATTATGAACTCAGGGACATAGATTTTAATGAAAATATTCCAAAATCTACTTATATTGAAAATGATAATAATAAATCCAAAGATTTTTTATCTCCAACTAGATCACAGATGGAAACATTTTCTCAAATAAATTAATATAGAAAATTTTTCAATATACAAAGAATTTTTAAGAAAAGAATTAAAAGAAGATTATAATAAAGACTTTGGTATTTTAATAATTTTTCTAAAGAACAATTAAATAATTTTAGAACTAAATGGTATAATTCAATGGAACATTTAAAAGTAAACATTCCATTATTTACTTGGTTTGAAATATATTGTAAATATTATAATATTAATTACTCATTTTCTACAATAGGAGTAAACACTAAGATTGCTAAGGTATGGAAAACAATTGATAATAATAAGATAATGTTCATACATCCTCCTTTAGACAAAATAACATTTACTTATAACGATACAAATTATATGACGTTATCTTTTAAAAAGGTTAATATTGATAATAAGTCTCATGAAATAGAAAACGAAATCAAATGTACTCAATTGCAAAATAATTATTCAAATCAAATATTATCAATTATCTCTATTCAATTAGATAGAGTTGAATCTTTAATACAACCAGTTGAGACTAATAATAATAATATCCTAAAAGACATACATCATGAAAAATCTTTATTTAAACCTTTTGAATTTTCTTCAGAAACAAATATTAATTTATGACCTCAAGACCAAGTATTACAAAGAATAGAAGCTCAACTTGCTAATTTAAATATTAAAGAAAGAAAAGATAAACAAAGTATATCTGTAATTAATGAAACTAACATTGATAATAAAATTGACGAAATAGAAAATCAATTTCAAGAAAAAAAGATATTAATAAAATATATTTTGAAAACTTTTCTAAGACTTTTACTCCAAAATCTAAAATTAAGAATTATTATCTACAACCTACACCTCCAAATACTCAATATGAAGAGTGAATTCAAGTTGTACAAGCAAAGTACAATGAAAGTTCAATTTACGAATGAAATATAGACGACTTAGTTGAATATCAAATTTTAAATTTACTTCAAGAAATGTTTATAGCCGCTAGTGCTTATAAAGCAAATAACAACAGTAATTTATCAATTGCCCAGATGTTTATCTTTGGATTTACTGGTCAATTAAAAAGGTGGTGGAATTACTATATCACCACCGAACAAAAACATATAATACTCTTAGCTAAGAAAAATATAATTAAAATAGAAAATAATGTTCAAACAGAAATACAAATAGATGATATATTAAATACTTTAATATTTACCATAATGAAGTGTTTCATAGGAGACTCTAGTCAATACTAAGTTAGAAATTCAGAAATATTATTAAATTTTACTTGTCCAAAATTACAAGATTTTAGACGTTATAAAGATTTCTTTTTAACAAAAGTCTTTATAAGAATATACTGTAATAATTCTTATTGGAAAGAACGATTTATAGCAGGATTACCAAAGTTATTTGCTGAAAGAATTAGAACTAAAATAAAATCAGATTATAATAATCTTATACCTTATGATAATTTAACTTATAGAAATTTAATAAATTATATTAATAATGAATGATTAGCTATATGTTCAGATTTTAAGTTTAAGGCAAAATTAAGGAAAGAAAATATTCAAGAAAGAAAAAAATTAGGATCTTTTTATCAACAATATAATTAGGATCATTTTATCAACAATATGGTTATAAAACAATTAGTGCATCCTCTAATAATAAAAAATAAATAAATAGACATAAGAATTATAATTACAGGCCAAAAAGGAAAAGAAATTATGAAAACAAAGATTATAATAAAACTTATAGAAAAAAGAATTATAATAAAAAACCTAGTTCTAAGAAATTTACTAAAAAAGATAATCAACAAAATAATATAATAATTTCTTATAAATGTGGAACAATAGGATATTATGCTAAAAATTATAGAGTAAAATAAAGAATTAATGAATTAGAATTATCAGACGATTTTAAAGACAAAATTTTAAAAATTATAATAACTGAAGAATCAATAGATAATGAATAAGAAATATCGGATTATTTAGAAAATAATTTAAATCTATTAAGTGAAGAATCTGAAGAAAGTGAAACAGATGTTTGTAATTGCATAGGACCGTATCAATGTAATAATATTAATATTTTAAGTTTGGAAAAATAATTTTTATTGATATAATTGAAAAAATTGAAGACCTAGATATTAAAAAACAATATTTACTATAACTAAAAAGATATTATTAGAACAACTCAAAAGTAAGAAAAATTTGAATCTTATAATTTTTCAAGAAATTTGTAATAGGTTTAAACAATATAAAAAACCTATGAATATTCAACATCTTCAAGAAGAATTAAAAAATTTAAAAATAGAAGTAAGAGAAGAAATTTTATTTTTAAAACAAAAAATACAAAAATTAGAATAAAAAAATCTTCGTAATGAATTAAGCAGTTTATTCAAGAATAAAGAAAAAATAGAAATAGGAGAAAATTTTAATAATGAAACCGAAAACTATGTATATAGTATTTCTAAAATAAAATTTCAAAAATGATATATTAAAATAAATTTAATAATAAATGATAATATACATATGTCTACTATAGTCTTAATAGATAGTGAAACTGATTAAAATTGTATTCAAGAAGGATTAATATCAACAAAATATTATGAAAAAACCTGAGAACGTTTGCATATTGCTAGTGGTTCTACGCTTATAATAAATTTTAAATTATCAAATATAAAAATATGTAATAAAAGATATTGTTTTTAAGCTAGTTTTATATTAGTAAAAAATATAAGCTTAGGAATTATTTTAGGAACTCCCTTTATAACTATGATATATCCATTTAATGTTAATAAAGAAGAAATATTTACAAAAATTTTAGGAAAGGAAATAATTTTTGAATTTTGCTTTTCCATAAAATCAAAAGAAATGAATTGGTTACAAGAAAATAATATTCAAAAAATTAATCAAATTAAGAATAAAAAGAAACATATTAAACAATTATCAGATGAAATTAATAATAAGAAAATTATATAATATTTAGATAAAAAAGAAACAAAAGAAAAAATTAAAAAATTAGAAGAAAAATTTATAATAGATATTTGTGCTTTTATACCTAATGCATTTTGGAACAGAAAATAGCATATAGTAAGTTTAACATATATTAAAGATTTTGATGAAAGAAAAATACATACTAAGTCAAAAGCTATTCATATGAATCAAGAATTAGAAAAAACTTATTAACAAGAAATATTAGATTTAAAACATAAAGATTTAATTAAAAATTCTAAGTCTTTTTGCTCATATTCAACTTTATATGTTATGAATGCAGCTGAAATAAGAAGAGAAACATCTCGATTAGTTATTAATTATAAATCTTTAAATAAAGTTTTATAATGGATAAGATATCATATAACTAATAAAAGAGATTTATTAAAGAAATTATATGAGGCAATTATATTTTCAAAATTTGATATGAAGTCAGAGTTTTGGTAAATTCAAATTTGTGAAAGTGATAAATATAAAATATGATTTAATGTGTCATTTGGACATTATAAATGGAATGTAATATCCTTTGGTATGAAGAATGCCCCATCAGAATTCCAAAATATTATGAATAATATTATAAATCCAATTAATTCTTTTACAATAGTTTATATAGATGTTGTGTTAATATTTTCACAACCTATTAGTCAACACATAAGTCATTTAAATAAATTTTATAATGTAATATATCAAAATGGTTTAGCAATATCTGCAACTAAAATGAAATTATTTTAAATCTGTGTAAGATTTTTAGGATATGATATTAATAAAGAAACTATCATACCAATTTCTAGATGAAATTAAAAATAAAAAATAATTATAAAGATTTTTAGGATATTTAAATTATGTAAATGATTTTTTAAAGATTTAGAAAAATTATGTCAACCATTGAATAATAGATAAAAAACGTAACATATTCCCTGAACAGAAGAGCATACTAATATTATTAAAGAAATCAAATAAAAAATAAAATCTCTACCTTATTTAAGTCCACTACATCCATAAGCATTTTTAATTGTTGAAACTGATGCTAGTAATATAGGATTTGGAAGTATATTAAAACAAAAATTTAATGGAAAAGAAAGTTTAGTAAGATTTTATTCTAAAAGTTGAAATCCAACTTGAAAGAATTATTCTACTATTAAAAATGAGATTTTAAGCATTGTTTTATGCATCAAAAAATTTGAGGATGATCTATATGAAAAAAAATTTATTGTGCATTGATTGTTTAGTTGCAAAATACGTTTTAGAAAAAGATGTTATAAATTTAATATCAAAACAAATTTTTGCACTATGACAAGCTTTATTAAACAATTTTGATATTGATATTGAGTTTATTAAGGAAGAAAACAATTCATTGCAAATGAGTAAGTAAATATTATTAAAAACTTTTTTACAAAATAATTATAATAATCAGAATTCTACTCCAGAAAGTTCAAATAATAATCAAAGACATGTTACCCTTCTAATTAGTTACTATTATCAAATATATTTATTCTTCTTCAACCTAAAACTCCCAATACCTTGATAAGACCCTCTTTTTCATTAGCCTTATGTGCAAACCCATCTAATACAAAATCTACTACATCTTATTCTCTGTCATCTTCTCTTAAGAAAAATTCTTCAATCTATATTTTACATGCAAATAAATTATTTATAAAAACTTTAGATGATGAAGAAGTATATATTGCTTCATAAGGCTTTATAAAACTTATTAGTTTTTTATATCCAAAAAATTTTCATTTTCAAGAATCCGATTTTTTAATAACTCATGAATTTTATCAGCATATTCTAATTGATACAGGGTTAGTAGAAATTGAATATAATTTTAATGAATAAGACTCTACTAAAATAGACTATAGTAAAGTTACAATTTTAGATGTTATTTCTTCAGCTATATGGAATCAAAAGATCCATACTAGCAAACGTTTTTCTACCTCTTTTTCTCCATCCTCATATAATTTTAATAATGACCAAGCAGACATTGACTCGGTTATCAACTATTTTGCTAACACTAAGAAGAAAGCCCTAAAGCCTTTTCAGCCAAAAATTTTATCTACTAAAGAGCAAATTATTCAGATGATCTCTAAACCCACTATAGCAGAAAAATTACAACAATTATTATATAAATATTCATCAGAAATGAACAGCTCTAGTAACTCAGATGATAATAATCCAAGAAATGATCTTCCAAATTCTCAAGAGACATATTATAATTTTGAAATTTAATAATGTAATTTTTATTTTACATTATGTAGTCAGCCCATATGTAATTTTTATTTTACATTAAAAAAAAGTCAAAAAGTTCAATAGTAAGACTATCAGCCACTTTTTCACTACAAGACAATAACGGCTACTTTATTAAAAGCAATGTTAGCTGCTCATCTTATCTTGTTGGTCACCAGCTGTCTATTTTACTCTGTCAACCATCTTTAACAACTGACATCTTCAATTATCAAAAGACGCAAGTATACTAAGACATTTCTTCATCTATAAAAAGCCACTTAATTTTTAGAAGCAAAGCAGAAGCCAAAGCAAGAAAAAATTCTTCAAAATTACAGAAAAGAAAAAATGGCTTCTTATAATTTCTACTTCCTTTTATAAAAAATCTTTAGATTTTCAGCTTATTTTCTCAAACACATGTAACCATACATCCTTAGCTCTTGTATTATCATTAGAATCTTCAGCTTCTATTAATAAAGGTATTTAAATTCTATTCAGAAAAATGAGTTTTTTTGTTAGTTCTTTTATCAATATTTTTGCTTCTCTTGATTTTTCTGATCAAATAGAAATAAATTTATTAAAAACAGAAATAACAAGTTTTAAACAGCATTTATATAATGAACATCAAACATATCATATTGATAATTTTTGTAATTGTCAAGATTTTCATAGAAAATTAAATTTTTTAGATATATTTTTATATTTTTTAATCCTTATTAATAGCCATAACATATATGATTTTGAAACTTTTTAAATGAGTTTATACATTTTTGAACTACACAACGGTTATTATTTAGAACAATTAGATATAGAAGATTTAATCAGATCATAATATAACTACATATCTCTTTATTAAGATCAATGTAGATATTACATATAAAGATTAGAAAATTTATAAAACAGAAATTCTTCTTTTGTTGCTCTTAGTGTTCGGTGGATTGATAAGCAGCCGAGCCATGTGCATTCAAAGATTTTAAATATATATAATATAATATAAAATTATATTATTTTTTAAAATTTATTTCTTGCAAAGGATATTAAAAATTTATTTTTATACTATTTGATTCAGATTTGTAACTTTTTGTCCCTTTTAATTTAGAGGTCCGCCATTTAAATAGATAATAGTCAAATTTGGTTTTGTTCAACGGTATGTAAAATCCTGTGCTTCAGTTGTTCGTTGGAGTTTCTAATTTATTGTCAGACCATTCTGATTGCGCTAATCTTCCAGATTTCTTGTTACCAAATCTAATGTTGTTTTGATGAATTTTAACTTTAGTTCAAAAAAGGAATCAATTATGCAATAATTTTTGTATAAATTACACCTTTCATTTTATAAAGTTAGTTATATACTCACATTTATTGCTTTAAGGATTTTTATTATATATTTTTAATGTAAAAAGACATGTATTTTTTTATAAAATACTATAAAAATAATATATATATATATATATATATATATATATATATAAGTATGATGAAAATACAATTTATCAAATTGCTTGATTTGTCCTAATTAAGTTATGATCAACTTTTCTTTTAAGTTAATTTATTAATCGTTTAAAATTGTTTGTATAAATTATCATTTTCATAGTATGGCATGATGCGGCAATAGGGTCATGTTTCATGTTATTTTTTTAACTGATAACTCAATAAAAGTGACCGAAATTGATTTTTATGAAAATAAGAGAACATATTATGAGACAAATTTTTTTCCTAATTGTATATATTTTCTTAAAATTAAGAATATATAATATGTAGGAATAGCAACGGATAGGATATATGTAGTCGAATTCAAATCCGATTATATATACTCATATCTAAATCTAGAGTTGTCAATTCGTATCGTGTTGTATTGTGTCTAATCATACCGTATCTTATTTCATATTTCGTATACTCGTTATAATACACAAAACTATTTGACGCAGTCAACTAAATATATCTATATTTATATACATACACGACATGAGACATAATTATACATGAATATTAATGTAATTATAAAAATAATACTATATAATACTTATTTATATATAAAATATATTAATACAATTAATTTTAACATAATTTATTGTAAATTTATTATATATAAATATATTATAAATATTTAAAATATTATAATTGTGTCTTAATAGATTAAGTAGGTAAAATCCGTTTATGATACGATTTTTTTCGTGTTTTAATCATATTGACACGGTTATAATCTATATCAGTTAAACTCAAATCCATAATCGTCTAAGTTTGTGTCGTTTAATCATATCGTGTCCCAAGTTACCAGCTCTATCTAAATTCATTCCAAATCTGTTTAAAATTATAATATTAATACATGTATCCATTTCTAATCAAATTAATATTACTCGATTAATATCCAAACCCGTTTGATTATTTGTTAATAAGATTCTAACTAACTAAATAATTAAAAATTAAAAAGTATACTATAAATTTCAACAAAATCAAATAAAATAAACAAAATATAACACACAATTTAATTCAATACATTCAAATTAAAATAATTCATTAAATTATATAAAAATTACACTAAAACAATAAAATTAAATATTGTTCATTTTGATAAAAAAAATTATATTTAAAATCTCCAACTATTATATATATAATTCATCAACCACTAAATATATATATAATAATTAATTATATTATTACATTTAATAAATTATATATATATATATATAATTAGCAGTGTATCTTATCTAAATTCATAATGAACTTTAATATTATTATCCAAATTCATGTCAAAATTCTAATAAAATTACTAATTAGAATTTAAATAGATCCGAATAGATATAAATACCTTTAATACGTGTATCTATTGTGATCCCTGATAATATGTAAAAACAGAATGGATATGATTTTCAAATATAAGATTCCAACTCATGTACAAGTCATTTACTTCCTACATGCCCAAATTGGAATCATTCAACAACCAACTTTGCGTGGATTTGGAAGTGGTTTGATTTTTTTTTTTTCATGAATTCTATATGTCAATTAATTAAAATTAAAATATTTATAAAAAATTTTAAAATAGCTATATATTTTAAATTCAAAATATCTAACGAAACAAAAAAAAAAATTTATGGTGTCAATTCATTCCAACATACAGAATGTGATAATTGAATTTAATAAAGTAAAAGAGATTATAGAAGAAAGTGAACCATAGTTATACTGCCACGTCATAGTTTCGCGTGTAGATGAAAATATCTCTTGTCAAACAGCTTTTGTTTTGTTTTTAAGGATATTTACGTATATATTTAAAAGGTTTAACCGACAGTAAAATATACTAAAAATAATTATTTTTTTTATTCGAAATAAAAGCGACACTTAAAATATAAGAGGTAATTTGAACTCAAAATTCACTTGAGAATAACTGTCAAACAGCTGTTTAACCTGCTTCGGGAAGCACAGTATGACGCTCATATTTCTGGTAATTCATCAATTACGTCACTGCTCACTACCCCACTCGGGAGTTCAGTTAACTTATCACCGACGATATGTCAAACGCAATATCATCAAGATTGAGATAAAAGAAGGGCATGTGCAGTGCGTCAGCCACATAATTGTTTTATCTTGATTTTTTTAACTGTTATATTTTTTAATTTTTTAAAATATATAATATTATATAAATTTATTATTTTTTTTAGAAATAATAAATTTATTTACAATTTTTCTAAAAAAAATTTGGTTTGTGTTACAATTTTGAAGGTCTGACTTTACTTCTGGCAAGTACTGCTATAAGTTTTTTTGGTATTATATTTGGAGAAACCCTTTTTTAAAATAAAAATATTTTTAATTTTATGGGTCTTAAAAATGGATTTAAAAAAGAAGTAGATATATTTTTAAAAATGAAATTAAAAAAATATTTTGTAAAAAATTAAAAACGGCAATTAAATTAAAATTTTTTTAAGCATCCAACATTCATCTTAAATTCCTCGTATAAGTGTGCTGGTTGTTTCGACGCGATCAATGCACAATACTTTAAGAAAATAAAATCTAATTGAATCGAATTAAAATATCAAGTATTCAATTTGGTTGATTTAGCAAAATAATAAAAAAAAAATTTATTGATAAGACCGAATTGAATCAAACTAAATTAGAGTATTTTTAAGAGTGTTTTTTATTTTAAAGAACTTTTTTGTTAAAATAAAATTTTTTTTTTGAGTATCTTTAAATATAAAAAGTAAAAATTATTTTATAAATTCAATAGGCCTTTTATCTAAATAAAAAAATGAATTACTTTTATTATATGAAAAGAAAAAGGTAGCACACTAATAAAAATAAGTAATACTACATGTCTCAACACTTTTTGTTCCAACTAACATAAAATATTTGTACTTTTAATTCAAGTTAGATAAAATAAGTGGATAGATGAAAAAATATAAATATTTTATGGTAGTTGGGACAAAAAGTGTTGGGACAATTAATATTTTTCAATAAAAAATAGAATATGCATAAAAATACATTAATTACAGTTAAAATAAAAAGTTAAACTTTTAGCTTTCTAGCTGTAGAGAGCTAAATTCACTTTTTATTCTAAATTTTAAAAATAGCAAATCTATTAGAGACGTTTTACGAATGATTATCTAAAATAGAGAACGTAATTGAAATAAAAAGTCTATTAGTGCTCTTAAAATTATATTATTAATCCGTCTTTAATATGATAATCGGTTTGATTTAGTTTTAGTTTTGGTTAGACTTTATGAGTTGGTCCTTTTTTAATTTATAATGGCTAATCATTAAAAATTCCATTTTTTATGAAAATAATAGACTATTTCAGTTGAAGGCAGTGTAAGTAATGACACATAATTACTCATGTTATATAGTCAGCGATTTATTGAATCTTATATAAAAAAAAAATATTTTTTGGTTGAGAAAAGAACATCAATTAGATGGAACGAAGATTTTAATTTGTTTTCTTTTTATATTGATGGAACAAAAGATTATATAAATATATATATATATATATATATATATATTTTAAGAGTTTCGAATCCGAAATTTAAGTAAGAAATTCAGCTTCTCTTTTGCCGCCGAAACAAATGTACTGTGCGATAAAACGAAGACTTTAATAGAGCAAGTGGACACTTCGATCGTACTAAAAGGTTGACAAGGATGACATATTGCTTCTTTTAGCAATTCCCATTTTTAAATTTCCAATTTCATGTAAACATTCAGACTATTTAATGTCATTGAGGCTGGGCGTGATAATTTTAATCTATATTCATTAATTCACTCATATTCATCTATTTAAATTAAAATATAAGTTATAAATGGATAATTTAAATATAAATGAATTATAAATAGATTCAATTGAGTTGTTATATTATGGATCCGGTCCATGTAGATAAATGAGTCATTATGAATAAACCAAATATTTATTAGTTTATTAAAAAATATTCATAGTTATAAAACTGAAGATTCGTTACGAATAAAGTAAAATTTCGTTAGTTTATTAATAAATATCAATTTTTGTCCATCAAATTAAATACATAAAGAAATAAAAATAAACATTTACTGATAAATTAATGAATTTTTTACTAATAAATTAATAAACATTTAGTTTATTTGTAAAATGAATTTTTTTAATAAACTAATGAATATTTATTTTATTCATAATAAACATTTCTTAATAAACTCATTAACATTTCTAATAAACTAATGGACCTTTAGTTTATTTATAATGAACCTTCAGTTTAGTCATATTGAATTTTTTTCAATAAACCAATGAACATTTATTTTATTCGTAATGAACATTTCTTAATCAACTAATGAATCTTTATATTTACAATATTATCACTGCTACTCACACGTATCAATTAGATCTCGGTCGATAATGCATCATGGACCGAGATCTATGATATATTTTCATATTCAACCCATTTTAACATATTAATATATGAGTGGGGAAGTCTTATATCATGCACCTTAGTTCATGAAACATTACGAATTAATGACTCATTACACGTGTAAGAGGTAGTGATAATTTTGTAAATAAAATAAACTTACAAAACTATTAAACGCACGGTAGCAATCATTCTGTTATTGAAAAAGATTCATTACTTTATTGATAAATATTCACTAGTTCATTAAGAAAAGTTCATTATGAATAAAATAAAGGTTTGTTAGTTTATTACTAAAAAATTAAAGAAAATAATATAATATTCATTAAATTATATACACAATATCGAGATGATTTAATCGATTTATATCTATAGATAAAAAAAAAGTCCTAAATATTTATCATTTAGTTATTGAAAAATGTTCATTACTTTATTGAAAAATGTTAATTAATTTATTAAAAAATATTCATTATAATTAAAGTAAAAGTTTATTAATTTACTACTACAAAAATTAAAGAAAATAATATAATATTCATTAAATTATATGCACAATGCAGCATCAAAAGGATTTAATATATATATATATATATATATCAAAATAAAAAAAAAGTCATAAATATTCATTATCCGGTTATTGAAAAATAGTTATTACTTTATTAAGAAATGTTCATTGGTTTATTAAGAAAAATTCATTTTGAATAAAGTAAAAGTTTAATAGTTTATTACTACAAAAATTAAAGAAATTAATAAAATATTCATTAAATTATATACACAATGTATTTTATTTCAAGACTCTAGGTTTATTACCAATGAAGTAAAATATTCATTAATTTATTTAGAAATATTTATTACGAATGAAGTAAAAGTTTATTAATTTATTAATAAAAGTTCATTAGTTTATTAATAAAAATTCATTTCTTATATTAATACAAGTTCATTTTATTTTATTGTGTAATTAATTTAATAAATATCTTTTTTGCGTTTTAATTTATAAATATAAATTCATTGAATTATTTTTAAAGAAACTCAAAATTTAACAAAACAATCAAGACAAAATGTACAAAAAAACAAGTTAAAACAAATCGCATTTGAAAAACATAATAACTGCTGATTTTGTTTTAAAATAAAATGAATATTTATCGATAAAATAATGAATATTTTTTTAATAAGCTAATGAACTTTTTACTAATAAACTAATAAATCTATATTAATAAATGAACCTGTGTAACTTTACTTTATTTACAAAATTGCTACTGTATTTTATTACCAATCTCACAAATGTGAGGTCCATAATACTATGTGGATCAGGATCTATAATATAATTTGCCATAAGTGGGTTATGATTAGATATAAATACCCATTTTAACTCATATATAAATTAAAAAAAAAAACTTATATTTTTACTTTATTTACTCTAAATTTTTATTAAATTTCTTATAAATTTTTTAGAAAAACTACTTAACATATTAGTCATTTTAGCCATTTTTATTATGTTTACGTAAAAATTTTCAATATTATTTTTTTTTTCCAAATTTCATATTAATAAAAAATAAATTATATGATTTTGTAATTAATATATATTTATTACAGTTTTTACTGAAAATTATTATTTTTATTGTTAAAAAAATTAAATTTTGAAGTTTTTTATCGATTTTTTAAAAAAAATAATTACGCGTTTAAACTGTCATATGTGCCTATTTGGATCATCGATTAATGCACATAAATCGAAATCAAATAAGTCAAGAGGACTGAAAATTGAGCGTATTGTGATTAAAACAACACTAATACAATAAGAGTACAATTATGGACTCAAACTCAAAAAAAGTGAATAATTAGTATATGGACTTGAGACACTAAATTATCAAGTGAGACTGATAAGAGGGACAAAATCATTACTTTATGATTTTTGGTCCAATAAACGAGTTGTGAGCCTAGCACACTAGGACATAGAGCATGTTAAGATAAGTATGTGAGTAAAATTCTATATCAAAATTTCTCCGTTTAGAGTCCTAAATTAATGAAATAAAATTCAGATTTGGATAAGTTTTAGATATATTATTTTTTTTATATTAAATAGGTAAACGGGTAGATTAAAGTTAAATGAATATGGGTACCCATATAATAAAAAAAAATTACACAAAGTGTCACTTTTTTAATAAATTAAAGGTCAAATATGCAAATCAGCTCCTCAACTATACTCTCTAGCGCGAATCACATCTCAAACTATGACTCAGTGCAATTAAGCTCCTGAAGTTTAAACTCAATGCAATCAAGCCCTTAAAGTAGATCTCTATTAGCCAACGTTAATCCACTGCCGTTGAATCAACTTGGTTTCCAAATACAGTGTCATTTCATTTTTTTTTTATTTTCAAAACATACCAAAATGACGTTGTAAAGTAGACTAAAAGTGCAAATCAGCTCCTCAACTATTGATTCAGTGCAATCAAGCCCCTAAAGCTTAAAATTGATGCAATCGGATCCTCAACTATTCTCTCTAGCACGAGTTTGCCCCCAACTTTTGACTTAATACAATTAAGCCCATGAAATTTAAAATTACTGCAATCAATCTCCCTTAAAAAAATTATCTTATGTTGAAACAATGTCGTTTTAATTAAAAGAGAAAAAAATCCTACCCCGTTCAAAATATCTTATTCTTTGACTCTACCCCCATTTTTCATAATCTCATATTCTTTAATCCCTAACTATGATATGCAAAGCTTCTTGCTTGGAACTTAGAGTATCCCCAACAATACTCTCTATTTCTCTCCCTATTATATTATAAAAAATTCACTCCCTATTTTAGTTTGTCTTAAAAATTGTGTGCACTTCAACAATACTCTTTATCTTACTTTCTATTTTAATTTTTTATTAATAAAACTATCCAGAAAGAAAATGAAGAGAGAAAGTAAAAGACAAAAAAGAAGAAAAGAGAGAGAGATAGAGAGAGAGAGAGAGAGAGAGAGAAAAGAATAAAAAAGAGGAAAGAGAAATAATAAAATATTATTTATGAGCTATTAGTAGCTCTTAAATCTGAAGAAGAAAAATGTAAAATTTAGAAAGTGAAAAAAGTAAGGAGGAAGATAAAGAGACTGTTGGAAGATACAAAACTCTCTAAAATTAGGTAAGGAGTGAAAAAAGGAGATTGTTGTGTAGGATCAAATGCTTACCACTAGGCCAAAAACAATTGCTTGCGACATATGTGTAACTTTATTTCCTTAAATCCAAAGTGGATTCCTATAGGGCACCCTTACAGTTCACCACGACAGCATAGAGTTCTACTACTAAGCAGTGGACGAACATGAGGGGCTTCGCAAGGCACATGAGTACCTTAGTAGGTTGGACTGTCAAACACCGATGTTGTGCCCACACACGGTAGTGAATCTCAAAAGGCGATCGCGGATCCCATAATCCAACAATCTCCCTCCAGTGATATCAGGGGGATTCAAACATGTGACATTACTCTAATACCAATTATAGGATCAAATGCTTACTACTAGGCTAAAAGCAATTGTTTGTGACATATGTGTAACTTTATTTCTTTAAATCCAATGTGGATTCTTGTAGAGTACCCTCCATAGTTCACCACATCAGCACAAAGTCCCACTACTGAGTAGTGGACGGACATGAAGGGCTGCACAAGGCACATGAGTACTTCGGCAAGTTGGGCTGTCAAGCACCGATGCTGCACCCATATGTGATAGTGAATCCCTAAGGGCAATCGCGAATCCCATAATCCAACATGTTAGGAATGCTCTTAGGGATTTAGAATTCGTAAGTAAGATTATGACATCATCTTCTTCAGCCTCAGTAAATTGTAATGAAAGGGGTCGAAAAAGTTATAGTGCCATTTATGTACTACTGCAATTTCACTGCCCAAAAATAGACTTTATAGACATAATCGAATCTAGGACGAAGATTTTATGAGTATTGAAACTACATAGTGAGTTTTTTGCCTTTGATATACAATTTTTATATTTTAATTTATGCAACAATAGTGTGGTTATCATGTACGTATTGTAAAGTTAATGGTCCTAAAGTTCACTGAATTAATCAATCCAAACGTGATTTTATGCCTTATAATTACATGTATTTCTTAATTGTATTAGCTATGAGTGAATGCATATATGTTGGGTAAAAAGTTGAGGGGCTTGATAATACCAATTTTAAACTTCAGAGGCTTGATTGTACTAATTTTGAACTTTAGGGACTTGATTGCACTAACTCAATAGTTGAGGGTTGATTTGCACCTTTAGACTATTTATTTCAAACTCAAAACGATTATATTTTGATTAAATTAACAAAACAATGTCGTTTTATATTAGATAAAACGACGTCGTTTCATTAAACTGAATTGACTTAACATTTTTGGGTTAACGGTAGCTAAAAGAAGTCTATTCTAGGGGTTTGACACTAAGTTTAAACTTTATAGACTTAATTGCACTAAGTCATAGTTTGAGATATGACTCAAGTCTCAAGTTAGAAGGTATAGTTGAGGAACTGATTTGCATCTATACCCTAAATTAAATGGGTCATAAATGAGTTAATAGATAGGAAACAATCCAACCCATTTATTTCCAATTCATATCCGCACTAACTAATCCCATTGGCCACCCGAGGCCAAAGAATATAAAAAAGATGATAATTTGATTATTCCATTTAATTGTTTAGTAATTAGTTATTTATTATATAAAATTTATTCATATTTAATTATTCAATTTAAATTTAATGTGGTATATTATATGTCCATAATTTATTATATTATTCACTGTAAATTAAATGAGAATCATATTGGATTGACTTTTCTACCGACTTATTTTCATATCAAATGTACACATCGAAGTTTTAATTTCAAATTAATTTTGATTAATCTTAACATCACAATTGAATCGAGTTGGAGAAATTTGGATGTATAATTATCTCGGATTTTTCTTTCATCTCAATTGCAAATTTATAAAGTGTAACAGAAGGTATATATATAATATATATATATATATATATTTTTAATCATAAAAATTTAAAGAAAAATTACTATTTATTCTTTGAAATTTGATATATTTCATTAGTATTTTCTACAAATTTAATCTATTGTACCAGCACTCTTCTCAATTTTGACATATTATAATAGTATCTCCTAAGCAAAAAATAATTTTTTTTCTATTTAACGGTAAATATATTAAAATTCAATAAAATACAATATAATTTAACAAAAATAAAATAGATGGAGATAAATTGAATAATTTGCAAATCTCAAAAAGTATTATTGTATTATATTAAATAACAGAGAGTACACAATAATTTTTCCTAAATTTAATTGAAATAAATTGGGTCAATAAAACATTTTTGACAAAAAAAATTCAAAATAAATTAGGTCATATTAGAAATATTTTAAATTTCAATCCAATTTAGTTGAAATAATTTTATTAGAACAATACCATTAATACTTTACTAAAGTATTAGTAAATTTTCAATATTTCTAACTTCTAAGTTATAACAACATAGGAGTTTAAAAAAAAAAAGTTATAACATCATGGAAGAATGGAAGATGGTCCCGCATCTAAACGGAGATAATTCAACGGTGAAGATTACGTTGTTAGGTCGGCGGTTCACGTGCATGTAATGTACTATGCTTCATGTCTAACCATTCAATATCAACTGTCAATGCTTATTATTTTAACGCAAGTATCTAGGAAGGACCTTCCCTCATATAACGCAGTCCCTGAATTGCAATATTTGAACTTTGCAACTCCTTGACAGTTCATTTCTTCATTATAAATACCATCAATCTCTCTTACCCATTTCTCCATAGAGAGTTGTTGTTGGGTTTCTCTTTGATCTTTAGCAAAAAACGCATTCTGATTTTTATTTCCTGGTTTTAGAAAAACAGGAAATTAAGCAGTAATCATGACGGTTGGGGCTGGTATCACGGTGGCTGATGGGAAGCTGATGGTTTTAGGGAATGTTTTATTGCATGATGTTCATAACAATATTGAGATCACCCAAGCAGCTGGTGACGGTTTTGTTAATGGAGCTTTCATCGGTGTTCGTTCTGATCAAACTGGTTGTCGAACAGTATTTCCTGTTGGAAAGCTTGAGTATGTTCTTTCTTTCTTTCTTTCATTTTGTTTGTTTGTTTGTTTGTTTGTTGTTTTACTGTTTGTTTCTCGAGAAAATAAGAGAAGGAAAAAAAACTAGAAGCTATATGAAGTGGGTAAAAGTTAAAATTTGAATATGCAGGGGATTGCGTTTCATGTGTGTTTTTCGATTCAAATTATGGTGGATGACCCAAAGAATGGGAAGTTGTGGTCACGAAATTCCATTCGAGACCCAATTTCTGATCGTGGAAACAAAAGATGGGTCTTGTTTTGAAGGTGATGAATCCTCAGTGTATACAGTTTTTTTGCCAATTCTTGAAGGAGATTTCAGGGCTGTTCTTCAGGGAAATGAGAGGAACGAACTGGAAATTTGTCTAGAAAGTGGTAAGAAAATAGCATTCAGTTAGATTGTATTGAATTATTGATGATTTTGCAGATAATTTGAGTGTTTGATTATTACTGACTGATGAAAAAAATTGATTGTAATCTTCCTCAGGAGATCCTGCTGTTGAGGAATTTGAAGGAACCCACCTTGTTTTCGTGGCTGCTGGATCAGATCCTTTTGATGTCATCACAAATGCAGTGAAGTAAGTTTTGAAGAAATTGCCCTTTCCAGATTTTAGATGATATGAGATTTGAATTTTGTTTCCTTCTGAGAATCAAAACATAAGATTTGAATCTTTTAATTCCGTTCTTAGTTCTAGTTTGGTAGTGGAATTTGATTTGCATTTATGAATTAAAATAAGTGATTAGCATTTCAAATCCCTGCAGGTCAGTTGAGAGACATTTACAGACCTTCTCTCATCGCGAAAGAAAGAAGGTAATTAATGTTTTTTCTTTGATGGAATCGACTTCAATCTTAGTTTAATTAAACTAAATTGATAGATGAAGATTTGATTCATTAATTCGATGGGAAGGCTTTGAAATCACCACTGAGATTCATAAATTCAACTAATCAATAGAAGATCTATGCATCATCAATCGAATTTTTGAGGTGCAATATTATTATGCAGTAGATTGTTTTGGTGTATATGAATTTTGAATATTCTATGGTTTTATGATTCAGATGCCAGATATGCTGAATTGGTTTGGTTGGTGCACATGGGATGCTTTTTACACTGATGTAACAGCAGAAGGTGTGAAGCGAGGATTAGAAAGGTATTTCCTTTGTCTTTGAAGCTATTCTCCATAGTGTACATACTTTCAAGCATATTCTTAGTTTTGGTGGTAACTATTTGATTCTTTTCCAGCTTAGAACAAGGTGGAATTTCTCCTAAGTTTGTCATAATTGACGATGGATGGCAATCGGTAGGTATGGATCCCACCAGTGTGGAGGCCAAAGCTGATAACACAGCCAAGTAAAAACTTGGACTATTAATCTTCTCTAATACTTCTGCTATCTGTCTTTTATGCATCAACTAACAGTTTTTAGTTATGATTCCTTTTGTCCTTCAGCTTCTCAAACAGATTAACACATATCAAAGAGAATCACAAATTCCAGAAAAATGGTAAAGAGGGCCACAGGGTAGAGGATCCGGCTTTAGGACTCCGACATGTTGTCACTGATATAAAAGAACAGCATCATCTTAAGTATGATTTCATTTCTAAACATAATAAATAAGTAGGTAGATATCTTTGGTAGGTTACCTATATATGCTGATATCTTTGTCTTATAAATCTTCAGGTATGTTTATGTGTGGCATGCGATAATGGGATACTGGGGAGGTGTGAAACCTGGTATAACTGAAATGGAGCACTATGAATCGAAGATGACCTACCCAGTTTCTTCTCCTGGGGTTAAATCTAATGAGGATTGTGAATGCTTGCGAAGCATAACATCAAATGGCCTCGGACTTGTGAATCCTGAGAAAGTTTATAGCTTCTATGATGAACTTCACTCGTATCTTTCATCTGCTGGAATAGATGGTGTCAAAGTTGATGTTCAAAACATTCTTGAAACTCTAGGGGCAGGCCATGGAGGAAGAGTGAAACTTGCCAGGAAATACCATCAGGCACTGGAAGCATCAATTGTTAAAAATTTTCACGACAATGGAATCATTTCCTGTATGAGTCACAACACGGATGGTCTGTACAGGTAACATCTCTCTTCTTATATACAATTACTATCAATGGTAAATTTGCTGTTTGTAGGGTTAATAAATCTGTGTGATTTATTTTGTGTACGCAGTGCAAAGCGAACAGCTGTTATAAGAGCATCAGATGACTTCTGGCCCAGAGACCCAGCATCACACACAATTCATATTGCATCAGTTGCTTATAATACCATTTTTCTTGGGGAGTTTATGCAGCCAGATTGGGATATGTTTCATGTAAGCCAACAGAAGACAATTAATCATTTTATGTTAGCACAAGTTCTGATGATTATATAGTAACAAACTAACAATTTTATTATTTCTCATTGCAGAGTTTACACCCAATGGCTGAATACCATGGAGCAGCCCGTGCAGTTGGAGGATGTGCAATTTATGTTAGGTAGAGTTTCTTGTCATAAAACATGATATAAGCTAATTCTTCCTTTTTCTTGAAATTCATCAAACAAGATATTTCTCATGCTAATTGGTGCTCTTTTATTGCAGTGACAAGCCTGGACAACATGACTTAAATCTTCTGAAGAAGCTTGTTCTGCCTGACGGTTCGATATTGAGAGCCAAACTTCCCGGAAGACCTACGAGGGATTGTATATTTTCTGATCCTGCCCGAGATGGAAAAAGGTAATGAATGAAATTTCAGTTTTACAAATCATATAATTGGGATTAAGGCATTGATTGTATCTTTTGTCTTTTTTTTTTGCTTAAACAAAATCTTGGTGATCAGTGTCCTCAAGATATGGAATCTGAACGAATTCACTGGAGTTGTGGGAGTTTTCAACTGCCAAGGAGCTGGGTGGTGTAAAGAGGGAAAGACAAACCTTATCCATGACGAAAAACCGGTCACCATCACTGGTTTTATCAGAGCTAAAGATGTTGATTATCTACATGAAGTTGTTGATAATGGATGGACTGGGGATAGTATAGTGTATTCTCATCTTGGTGGTGAGTTTACCATGCTGTTTATATGTTCCTTTCTAACGGTTAAATACTTGAACTCGGTAATAAGCACGGTTTTGTGTTGCTAACTGCAGAAGAGGTAACTTATCTTCCCCAGGATGCAGCTATACCGATTACTTTAAATTCTCGAGAATATGAAGTTTTTACTGTGATTCCTGTGAAGGAATTACACAATGGGGTTAAATTCGCTCCCATTGGTTTAATGAAGATGTTCAATTCAGGAGGGGCTATCAAGGAGCTGAGATATGATTCTGAGAAAATGGTAGCTGTTGGCATGAAAGTTCGTGGGTGTGGCATGTTCGGAGCATATTCATCATCTCGACCGAAAAGGGTAGCAGTTGATTTCAAGGAAGTGGAGTTTAAATATGAAGAAGGATCTGGGTTGGTCACACTTGATTTAAGAGTTCCTGAGAAAGAGTTGTACCTGTGGAACATAACGGTTGAAGTTTAGAGAGTGAAAAGTCATTCTTCTCTAGGTCTGTTTCAGGGTATTGGCAGCAAATTGCTGCTGTGTTCTTGTATGCAGGCATCTATTCAGTCTGAACATTTTCTCCTTACCTTGTGAAATAATTCTGCAGGCAGCACCATGAATTGCCTAAGTTGCTACCTTTGTTTGTATCCCTCCCTTGTATATCAATGAAGAAAACAAAGGTAGATATAAAAATGCAATCTCTATATAAAATTTTTCTAATTCGAGAGCTGATTCGTTTATAGTTGGTGATTAGAGATGTGAGATCTTGAGTTGGATTTACCCGTGAATCCTTGTACTAGAAAAACAAATTCTATATGAGGTATCTAAAATATCACTATTAATATTACAATAATAGCTCGATTTCAAAATCATTAAGTCATTTTGCTATAAAATATTTTTGATAAAACACATCTCCACCATGATGATAAAGTTGAAAATGAAAATAATAGAGATGAATTTATTAGTGAAGTAGCATTGCATTTGAAGAATTAGTGAAGTTGCTTTGTTATATGAAAAAAATTCTTAAATAGATTTCACTTACTGTATCATTTCCAATAATATAGAAATATATATTTAATTATTTCAATAATATAATAATATATATTTAATTATTTTATTTTAATTGGTTGATATAAATATAATATTTATACATAATATAGTATATCTTGAATACAACTAAGAATTTTTCAATTATATGAGGCTTCCAAGGAAAAATAAGGTGATTGGTAGGGTGGGGACTATAACTTTCAATTTTTTTTAATTTCATTTATCTTATGTGGGAAAAATAATCTTACGTGGATCGCTTATATAGCTTTTTCTGTTAAAGTTAACAGACAGTCAGCTGAGCTGGCTATGTCCGCTCCAGCTGTACCTACTACCTGTTTTTTTTTTGACTGAGGTATAAAAACGCATCGTTTTGTGTTTTGAAAGCTATTTTGCGTAGCATTTTCTCCTAAAACCCCAAGAAACAGAGAGCTAGAAATGTTTCAGAGCATATTGGTGTCATCTATTCTCAAGAGGAACAAAGGAGCAATGAATACTGTAATTTCCAACTTCAGAACAAGACCGTGGCCGTTGAAGGATTTGAGGGAAGAGCCGTCAGGCTCAATCTTCAATGCCTAGATCTTCATCCGTGGTATTTTTTTTTTTTTTTAAACTTATCATCGTTAGACTTTTCTTCAGATTGGATTTCTATTTGCCTGTTGAGCTTTGTTTTGAGTTTTAAATAAGAAATTACATTACTTTTCCAAAGTGTGTGTCAATAGTTGTAGAGTGTATTCTTAATCTTATTTGGTCACTTTGATTGATCGTGTCTTTTACAATGAGTCTAATATATTGATTTTAAATAGGATGGAACTATATTATCATGAGGTGTTCCGTATCTTCCTTATTTCAGAATTTGAGTTTCTGGGTATCCTTTTTGGAGTGGATTTTTTTTTCTCCACTATTGTTTTTGGCTTTTTTTTTTTTTAATAGTTTTGAAGTTTGGATTGTGAAATTTGAGATGGAAGCAGTTAGGCAAAGGAGTCACCAATTGAACTGTTTTCAACATCTGGGAATTTGGCTAATCTGAACTTTTTTGGTAGCATATGTAAACCATAAATTAATGATTTTTCGACCCTTTCTGTCAATATAGTTTGAGAGGTATGCAGTAGCATTTGCAGTGCTTCGTAATTTCTGGTGGCTTTATGAAGTATATAAATAGGTTCTTCATTAAGGACATTTTCTGAAAATTATTTTTGATTTTCCCCCTGAAGATTGAAGTTTTAAGTGATACATACTATCAAAATAGCTATTCTATGGTATGCAAAAAAAAAAAAAAAACAATTTGAGATGGGTAACATATATAAAAAGAAGACAATTTAATAGTTCCGCCTTTTATTTAAGTTTACACAAGTTAATCTGTGCTTAAAACTCTATGAAGCCACCATAGAGCTAATCCTGTTTGTTTTGAGATTTCTAAGCATTTTAAAGCTTAAAACTGCAATATATTTGATAAATATGATTCTCTTCTTGTTTTAGGGTCGTCGCAGCCCATATGTTAGAAATATTTCCACTGTAGCATCTACTGGTGTGGAAGCTGAGGGATTAAAGCTACTTGTAAAGGGAGGACCCCATGCTCAGAAAATGGTCGGATTATGGCTTTTTGGTTCTACTGGATGGGTTTTTACCATGGTGGTGCTTGGTGGTGTCACACGGCAAACTTGATCTAGTCTTTCAATGACCGACTGGAAATTTACTGGTCGCCTCCCTCCTCTTTCAGATGAGGAATGGTTGGATGAATTTGAAAAATACAAGCAGTCTCCCGGTTATAAGCAGTAAGTGCATAAAATGCCCCATGGATTTATAGTGTTAGTACTGGTTACAGCAGAAGTTAAATGTGCAGTGTAATAAGTGGTAGGAAATATATATATGCTTTGAATGGCAATTCTTAATCAGACAATCCAGTTACAGTCTAACACCATAGTATGATACCTCTATGTTCTTAACAGTTTCTACTGGCCGATAAGTTATCATAAGCATACCATCTATTCATAATGTGGCTAGCATATGTGTCCCTTTCTAATTGGAATACATGATTATGTGCATTTTTATTTTTGTTTTCTGCTGAAAGTTAGCATTAATTGTATCTGTACATTGTATATTAGATTACTTTCTTATGTTGACAAAAATACTTCACAGTGGCCGTTGGTTTTGGCCTGTTGCAGTGTAAACAAAGGGATGAATATTGAGGATTTCAAGTTTATATATTGGATGGAATATGCACATCGTATGTGGGGAAGGGGATTGGGTATCATGTTGGCTCTGCCATTTTCTTATTTTCTACGTAAGGGATATATAACCTTGGGACTTGGACTAAGACTCTCTGGTCTATTTGCACTTGGTGCTGGACAGGGTCTCATTGGCTGGTGGATGGTTAAAAGTGGTTTAGAGGTAAAAGACACTTAACTCTTCTCTCTCCCTGCCTTTTAGATCTTCTGCAATTAATAGTCAGTTTCATCTCATAGGAGCACTTGACTTCTCAATGTCCACTTCTATTGTTTGCATGCAATTCATGCAAGATTGTGATACTCATGAGTAAGTTTCTCTCCATAGGAGCCAGAATCTGAATATTTTCAGCCAAGAGTAAGCCCTTACTGTCTTGCAGCTCATCTTACTTCAGCATTTGTTATCTATAGTGGCTTGTTGTGGACTGCTCTCTCTGTTGTTATGCCTGAACCACCTGCTGAATCATTTTCTTGGGTCCATGGGCCGCAAAACTGAAGAGACTTGCTCTTCCTGTAAGCCTTATTGTAGGCATTACTGCTGTCTCTGGGGCATTTGTTGGTGGAAATGATGCTGTATGTAGCTATTTATAAAGCTGCTCCTCTCTCAAGTGTATATGCAGCATATGAATGGTAATAATTTTGTCTGGTACAATACAGGGGCATGCATATAACACTTTCCCCAAGATGGGTGATACATGGATTCCTGACGATATATTTAAAATGAAGCCACTAATTCGAAACTTCTTTGAAAATACCTCAACAGTGCAGGTAAATTCTCAATACAAATTTATGCCCTTGTAGACTCCTGATTTTCTTGATTGTAGCACAACTTCTATTTTTCAAAATTTGGGTTTTCCTGGAAAAGAAAGAAATTATCAAAGAATATGACAGAGAACAAAGGAAAGATAAGATGATATGTTTAGAAGAAATGTTTCTTTCTGAACAGCAATATTCAAGAACATATATTCCGAAATTTGTTCTTGTTCAATAGCTTTTCAATGCAAAGGATCCATTTCCTCAAGGCATTGATCAATTTATATTTTATAGTGTTTTCTAGATTAGATTGTGTTTTTTATGCCTTTGATTTGTGTTTATTATTTGGGAAATATGTAATTTGGTGTTATCTTTTGATGTAGGAAAAATGGAGAAAAAATGAGAAATTTTACTCTAATTGGATGATTTGAGCATTTGGATGGAAAACAAATCCACACGGGAGTGTGGATCCACACAGAAGGCATTCTGACACGGGAGTGTGGATCCAGACATGAAGAAAGGAAGACAAATCCACACGGGCATATGGATCTACACGACCGTGTAGATTTCTGGAAATTTGAAATCTTGTGCGAATGGAACTTTACATTGCAGCAGTGTGAGCCCATTTTAAAGACTCTAATTCTGATTGGTTAAAGATAAAAGTTTGTAATTATTTGTTACCTTTGAGAGTGGGAAAGAGAATCCCAATTAGAGTAGAATTCATTTTAGATTTTCTAGGGTTTAAAATACGTTTTTGGGGGCTGATTTGAGGAGTTCTGAAATCTCTACACTCTTTGCGTTGTTTCTTTGGAGATTTGAGTGGTGAAAGAGACGTTGGAAGCCATCTCATCTTGCTTCATCAGTGTGGATTACGTTTGAGAGTTATTCACCATTGAAGTTGCCAAGCTTGGAACTTTTGAGGATTGGAGACCAATCATCCAAGAAGGGTTCAAGCTAATCAGTTTCAAGAGAGTTTTAATTTCCATTTTCTCCTCCTTTTCTCTGCTGTAGCTTGTTTAGTTTTAATCTTAGAATTAATTTGACAATGGTTAGTCATGTTTGGCTAAAGTTTTTGTTAGGTATTTAGTAGCCATTAGGATGTATGAACTTCCCATTTAATTTTTATTGATATTTGATTCTTTTAATCTTTAATTATGTTTATGAAGTTTTAAGTTGAATGTATAATTGACCACCATCCATTTAATTTAGAATTGATATTTTAAAGGTGAGTTATTAGACGAACCATCTGTAACTTGTCCTAAAAATTGGGTTGAACGTTAATTATACTATTAGCCTAGGTAGTTAGCGACTTAAGGCGAAAGCTGTAGGAATCTTGATTCATTGTGCTTAATGAAATTGGGGGATAGGGATTACGACTAATGTGCGAACTAAATGTCTAGTTAAATCTCATAAGTAATTTAATCAAGTTTATTTGTCTCATAGTGAATTTATTCAAATATTTATTAGTTAATTTCCACACCATCAAAACTGAATAGAATGTTTAGTTGCATCGTTATGTTTCCATTGACAATTTAAGATAGTTAAGAGTTAAGCCGAACTGTTTCCTGAGATATTGACCTCGGAGGTGTTTTGCCATTCTACAATTGGCTCGTGCACTTGCGAGTACTTAATTTGAGCACATCAAGCATTTAGAATTACCATCAAATAATCAACACATTCTATTTCTGTTCTTGCATGCAGGTGCTTGTGCATTTTAGTTTTAGCCAACATTAGAATCTGCAATTCTATGCTCATTAAACGGAAAGAATATCATTCTTATTGCTCCTGAATCAACTTTCAGATGTCTTTTCCTTGTCACAACTATCTAAAACATTCTAAATATAACAACCAATCACTAATAGGTAACTCCTTATTCTGTTTTGCGGTTGCAGTTTGACCACCGTATCCTTGCAACTACTACCTTAGTTTCAATTAGCGCATTATAGCAGTTCACAAAAAAGTTGGATATACATCCCGCTGTACGGTGTTTGATCGGAAGCACGGTTGGCATGGCTGCCCTTCAGGTGATAAGCCATGAAGTCTTTTCATGATCCATTCATGCTTGTTCCATTGTAACCAGTTTTCCCTGGTGCGACATGTTAATTTCATCATCGTCACAGTTCACTTTAGGGGTATCTACACTTCTATCATATGTACCCGTATCACTCGGCACTGCACATCAGGCTGGAGCCCTCACACTTCCGTCACTTATGCTGTTGCTCAACCATACAGTGCGCAAGCCATCTGCATCCCTTCTCAAATCTCTTCAAGTCTTGAAGACAGCCTGATCAGCTAAGAAATTATCTATTATTATTTTTCAGTTACCTGGTATACTACACTTATACTTCCAGTATACATGCTCCTAACTGCTGTAGCCACCGTGCATTCTATGGTATGTATTTCAAACCTTTTTGCTTACTATTATTTTGGAACCTAGTAGTTACTGGCGATGTTGTCAAAACTGGATCAGTAAGTGAACCGATTTAATGATTTGTTTACGGTTTAATTGGTTGGATGGAGTTTTAAAATTCAAGTAAATAATTAAAATTTTTGGAAAAATGTATAATAGATAATTTTATAATAAAGTACAAAAATTGGATGCTTGAATTTTTATGTTTAATCTAGCCATAAGATATGGTTGATTTAACCTTAGTTTAATTAGTAATCAATCTTCAATGGAAAAAGAAAAGTTGTTAAAAAATAAACAAAAAACAAGAAAATTTTTTAGGTAAATTGGATCTATTAGACCAATTCAATCACACGATTATATAGATTTAATTATTTTATTTTTTATCTTCACATCTACAAATGAAATAAAACAATTAAATGCATGTTATTGTGTGATTGAGTTGGTCTATAAATGATATGGTAGATCCGATCTATCTAAAAATTTCTCCAAAAACAATCGCAATTGTAATATCTACTTTAAGATCAATTTAATAAGCAATAAAGCTAGCACAATGTTTAAATAAAAGGAAAATTATAGGAAAGAAAATAAATTGGTTTTTTAAAATAAACATATTTAAGAAATAGGAAAAATTACTATTTGAAGTTTGACCTATTATACTAGTACTATCTGAGATTTAAAAATTATACAATTTATCCCTTCTGTTTTATAAATATACGATTTGCTCTTTCTATTTTATCTCTGTTAAATTATATAGTCATTTTGTTAATTTTTATAACATTTACTGTTAGTCAGAAAGAATATTCTTTTTGTTCAAGGGCACTAGTACAATATGTCAAATTTCAGGGAGTACTATTATAATATATCAAACTTGCAGAATGTACAGTACAATAGATCGAACTTCAGGGGTAAATAGTAATTTTGTTTTGTTATTTCACCATAATCTAACATCTTTCTAACAGAAAATTTAAAGAATGATGTATTAGTATAAGAGAAAATTATTATTTGTCCTATGTAGTTTGACATTATATACTAGTACCATATGAAATTTGAAAAATATACAATTTGTCTCCTATAGTTTGACATAATACACTAATACTCCAAAAAATTTGAAAATTATACTATTCATCCCCTAAAGTTTTGACATATTCTACTGGTACCTTTATGCAGATTTGATTTACTTGACTAATACCTCTGAGCAAAAGAGAATATTGTTTTTTACTAGTGTGTTATATTCTTTTTTAAACATTAGGCGTACTAGTGTATTATATCAAACTATAAGAGGTAAATCGTATATTTTTCAAACTTCAAGGAAGTAATAGTTCATTATGTCAAATTACATAGGGTAAATAATAATTTTCCGGTAGTATAATAAGGAGTGCTACCAACCATTGTTGTAAAAACCGGACCGGCCCCGCCAGTTCAACTGGGAATCGGTCATCAGGCTGGTCGATTTTTAATACCAAACCTGGAAATGATATTAATCGGTAAGAAAACCGGCGAACCAACCGGTTGAATCAGAAACCAGTCAATCCAGCTGGTTTCAACTGGTTTGGTCAGTTCAAAAGGCCATGGAAAAGTGCTCAAAAATCACATGAAAATGTCTCCTTTAGGAATTGAACTCGGGTTTGTGAGAAAAATTTAACAAAATTTAACTATTAGACCACTTACCTCTTAGTATATTAAGTTCAAAGTACACAAATATATATTAACTACTATATTTTAATTATTATTAATATATATTTATATTAAAAATATTCATTTAATTATTTCAATTTTATATTAGTAATATATTTTTTAAAA
>CATIWF010069141.1:0-13938 GCA_949630135.1 Balakata baccata
GGTAATTTTTCAATCATAGCAGCCACTTGGAAGGTTTCACTCAAGTTCATTCCTTTAGCATGAATATCATGAAGAATAACTTGAAGCTCTTGAACTTGACTTACCACAGTCTTGGAATCCACCATTTTATAGTCTAGGAAATGTCCCACTCGTCGGCATCCTCAGATTTATATTTTCGGTCTAATGATTCCCACAACTATTTTGCAGTCTTGATTCCACTATACACATTGTATGGATGAAGCGATAAGAGTTTCACGGTGTTATTAGAACTTTTACATGAGATGCTTCTAGAGGGAAACGAGATTTCAACGTCAACCTACAAGGCTTAGAAAATGTTATGTCCTATGAGTTTGGAATATAGGAAGATGCATGCATGTCTGAATCACTGTATATTGTACCAAAATGAGTATAAAGACTTACATGAGTGTCCTAAGTGTGGGATGTCACACTAAAGCGTGGAAAAGTATATTATGAGGATAAGAAAGGGTCTGCAGCTAAAGTATTATAGTATTTTCCATTAATGCCAAGATTCAAATGCTTGTTTGCAAATGCAAAAGATGCAAAGAACTTGAGGTGGCATGTAGAAATAGGAAACGTGATGGAAAACTAAGACATCCTGTAGATTCTCCATAGTAGAGAACAATTGATTGTACATTCCCAGAATTTAGTAATGAAATAAGGAATATGAGGCTCAGACTATGCATGGATGGAATAAACCCCCATGGCACACTAAGCAGCCAGCATAACACATGGTCAGTTCTCCTTATGGTTTACAATCTGCCTCCTTAGTTGACTATGAAGCGCAAATATATAATGTTATCGATGCTCATATCAGGGCCCAAACAACCGGAAAATGATATTGATGTCTACCTTACACCACTCATTGATGATTTGAAACTATTGTGGGATGAAGGTTTGTCGGTATATGATGCATATACTAAAAGCATATTTACCTTTCATGCTATGGTATTTTGCACTATAAATTATTTTTCGGCTTAATGTTTGAATCATAGCAAAAAAAAATATTTATATGAGTCACCAGACATTTTTACCTCTTAACCACCCTTATCGTAAGAAGAAAAAGCCTTTTAACGAACAAAGTGAGATGTGAGTAGCTCGAATATCGTTGACTGGAAAGCAGGTATATGAATGGGTTAGAGATATTGAAAATGTATTTGGCAAACCTTATCAACCGGGTCAAAATGGCACTTAGAAGAAAAGATTTATTTTTTAGGATCTTCCATATTGGGAACATTTGCTGGTTCAACACTATACTAATGTTATGCATGTGGAGAAAAATATTTGTGATGTTGTAATAGGGACACTTTTAAACATACCGGGTAAAACAAAAGATGATATAAAAGTGAGAAAAGACATGTTACAAATAGGCATACAGATGGAGTTAGCACCGTAAGATACGGGTACGCAGATATATCTTCCACCTGCCTGTTATACACTTTCTAGAAAAGAGAAAACAAACTTTTGTGATTGTCTTTATAATGTTAAGGTGCCACATGAATATTTATCAAATATAAAAAGTATTGTTTCGATGAAAAAATTAAAGTTGGTAGGTATGAAATCTCATGATTATCATGTTTTGATATAGCAATTCATGCCAATAGCAATTTGAGGCATACTACCAAAACATGTGCGGAATATTATTACAAGACTTTGCTTTTTCTTCAACACAATATGTTTTAAGATGGTTGATCCTGAAACTTTGGATGAGTTGTCAAATGTTATTGTTACTCTATATCAATTTGAAATGTATTTTCCACCTTCATTTTTTTGATATAATGGTGCATTTAGTTGTTCATATTGTGAGAGAGATTAAATTGTGTGGTCCGGTGTATTTGAGGTATATGTATCCTTTTGAAATATTTATGGGTATCTTAAAAGAGTATGTAAGGAACTGGTATCAACCTCAAGGTAGTATTATTAAAGGTTACTCAGTTGAGGAGGTTATCAAATTTTGCACTGACTATTTATCAGGCATTGAACCTATTGAAATTCCTAAGTCTTATCATGAGGGAAGGCTCAAAGGGAAAGGAACAATTGGATTTAAAACAGATTTACTTGATGTTCAAATGTATGATAAAGCACACCTCATTGTGTTACACCATCTTACTGAGGTTCATCCATATTTAGAAGAGCATATGGGAATTTTAAGGCATTTGAATCCTTCAACAGGTGACATATGGTTAACAAATGAACATAACTGTTCTTTTATTGGATGGTTTAAAGACTGAGTCATGCGTTGGTTGTCAGAAGTGCAAGATGAAGTAATTGATACCATAAAATGGTTAGTCTATGGCCCTGTTTTGTGTATACGGTCTTATGAACGATATGACATCAATGGTTATATATTCTACACAAAACATCAAGATGACAAAAGCACAATGCAAAATAGCGAAGTTACTTTGATAGCTTCGTCAAGAGAATTTGCCAGTGCTAAAAATAATAGTCTCTTTTTAGATGTAAATGGATTGAAAACTGATGTAGTGTTCGAGTGGATGAGCTAGGATTCACATTGGTTGATCTTAATCAGTTCGGTTATGAAGATGATTCATTCATTCTCGCTTCATATGCAAAAAAAGTATTTTACATTGTTGACCCAGGTGATAGTAAATGGTCTATTGTTGTTCGAGGCAAGAGGCGTATTGTTGGCATTGATGATGTAGTTAATGAGAAGAGTATAATCAGTTTGATGAGATTCCTCCATTTTCTATTGTTGAACCCATGCCAGTTGGTGAAGAGATTTTAGATACAATTTACCTGTGTGCTGATCATACCGAAAGTTTATGGAAATAAAATCAATAATGATACAAACATGTATATGGTATGTTTCTTAAATTTGTATTATGATTAATATAGTTTACAAAGATATTACCTATTATTTGTTATTGTTTCTCAAATATTATTCTTATTATTTTTCATTCAAATGACATGATTTTATAATGGATTATACTAAAATGTTTCTTTACTATGCTTATGTTGCATTAAATAATGTCTGAAGATATAGAAGCCACGGATGAACATAGTAAGAAGAAAACTAGAGGAGCAGCAAAATGTAAGAAATTGCAGAAAATTGGAGATGAGCACAGGACTATAGAGTTTACTGATCAGGGAAAACTAGTTGGTGAAAATGCCCTGATATTCATATCCTACGTCGGAATGGTAGCACAGACACATGCAAAGATATCAATAAAAACCTGAAATGATATAGATAAGGGTCTTAAGGATATGATGTGGGAAGATATTAGAGTTAGTTTCCTTTTAAATTATTAACATGTAATAAATGATTATTTTTTTATTGAAACTAATGGATCTTGAATTTTTTTTTTTCAGATACAATTCAATATTGAGGATACTATAAAGAAGAAAAATTATGTATTGAAAAATACAAGAAGGCGATGGAGGGACTTTAAACACTGCTTGCATAAAAAGTACATATTAAATAATCCTGAGAAGAAGACACCAATAGAGGTATATAAGTATGTCACTACCGAGGATTGGGAACAGTTTCAATTGTCACATCAAGGAGAAGAATATGAGCTACTAATTTTTTTCATTTGAGCTTTAAAGCTATAGTTTATTCGATTTCATGGTACTTCCTTATATATAATTTTATTTAATCTAATATTACTAACTTTGATTTGTTATTTATGTTTTTGCTAACAACAAATAAGAGACAAAAATAAGTCAAAGGCAGCCACATTAATTAGGTTGCTTCGGCTACTCTGGTAGAAGGCCCTAGTGGATGGATAAGGATCCTATCGTTTCTTGCACTTCATCATCTTCTATGGTCTCTGATGTCAGCTCAACATATGATAGGAGTCGGGACTAGATTAGAGCCAGAACAAAAAAGATTGAGCAAGGAAATTATACAATTCTAGTCGAAGAGACTAGAAAGGTGGCATAGAAAGTGGTATGCATAACTTGCTAAGCAAACTTAAATTGCAAACACTTTGATTTTTTTGAGATTGTTTTTTGAATTTTGTAATTGGTGAATAGGAGGCATTAAGAGATGAAGTAGCGCAGGGTATTTGGGTACCATATTGGCATGATGACATATTGACCCGTGCACTAGGCAAACTTGAGCATTCAGGCTATGTTCGTGGTGTTGGTAGTGCGGCGACCATCAAGATATTTTTTGGTAAACTAGGTTCTAAGAAACAATCTTCCTCTGTATCAGTAGATGCCATCAATGATGAAATGAGGGCCAAATTCGAGGCCAAATTTGCAGCTCAGCTAGAAATGTTCCAGTCTTAGCAAACAATGTTAAAGCAATAGATATCTCAACCTCAAAGCATGCTGTAGTAGGAGATAAGCAAGTCCTCTCAAATTTTCCCTAAGATAGGTCATTCACATGGTTACCCTAAGTCGAGTAGCTACCACTCAGCTGACCCACTTGATCCAATAGTAGAAATATAGGTTAAAGTGTTGCTCTAATTATCACCATTAACACTTAAGTTTCAACACACACTCACACTTATAATTACACTTAGAGAGTAACAATATGAGTTGTTAATGTTGGGTTTTGATGATTTTACAGAGAGATACACTGTATTGGCTTGTTATTGAATGTAATGGTGATAAGATGATTATAGCAAGGGGTATGGCTCATCCATCACTAGCTACTACTTTGCTTCATAGTAGACCATTAAAGCCTAGTCACGTGAAGGTGTCTTTGGATTTCCCATATCCTGAGTACGAACAAGATCAACTCTCCATTCCTGCAATTGAAGTTCAAACAATTAGGCTAGCACATGGGAGTTTTGTTACATGGCCACGAGATCTTGTGATCTTTAGAGAGATAACAACTTTTCATATCATTTAATTTAATGATACAAATACTATTCATATTACCTCTTCATTTTCATTTATTATTAATAGTAATATTATAATATATTATTAATACTAATATATTATTAATTAATAGGAAAACAAATCTCAATCATCAAAAAAGGCGCCAATGAATATAGACAATAACGGATTATCGAGCTACAACAAAATGTGCGCTTTTGGTTAGTAAGAAAAATTTGGCAAGTTTGAGCGGTCATATGCTCCACATGCATCGCTTTGTTGCCAGACTTGGAGTTGGATGCATGTTTGAAGTTTCTCCTCCGTCCAAATTATTTCGGCATCCACCAAATACTATGCATGACATAGTGATCGGTCTGGAAGATATCGCTCAACTCCTCTCCATAGATTTGCTCAATATCTCAATCATTCGCATATTTATGATGTAAGATAATATTATATATTTTTATAGTTACTAAGATCGAACTACTATATTCAAATGTAGTATTGACTTAAGTCGCTTTCGTGATATGTGCATGCAGGTACCTTCATAAATTATGTATTCAATTGTCTGCATCCATCAGTTTCCTTTGTCCTTATATGCTAAGTTTGATAAATATCGATGAGACTAAGAAGGTGTAGACTTACCTAGTAGATGCCATATTGGCATAGAAGGAGAATAGATTCATTCTAGTCCCTTACATTGAAAAGTAAAATAACATTTACATTCATCTATTTTTACTTAACTTTTTATTCTTACACTCATTCTTACACTCTTATGAATATATATATATATATATATATATATATATAGTGCACACTAGATATTGATTGTCTTCTGTTGTGAACGGTCTGAGATATTTTTCATGGATCATCTTGGTAAAGCTGACAGAGTTATAGGTGTGAAAAAATCTATTAACCTATAAACTATATTATAACTAATAGCTTTATATTTTTTTATTCAATTTTCAATATATTTAGTCATGCTTTTATATAAAATTATTTTTCAGAGTATATAGATTGTATCGTATATAAGGTGAGAAAGGTTTAACCAACAAGCTAAGTTGGAATCTCATTACAATATGTATTTTATTATTTCTATTTCTAGTATAGGTTCGATTACTTTTTTTTTTTACAATTTAACTAAATAATACTTTATTTGTTTTTCCTAAATGTCTAAAACAAAAAGAAAATATTGAATGCAGATACTACTTAATGAGGTACATATATGAAATCGTGACTCAACATACGGAGATTACATTACATAAGGTATATTATTTCTCATTTAATATTCTTACACAATATAAGAAATTACAAATTTATATATAGTCACTTAAAAAGAAATATGACCATATTTGTTTTTCTTGACTACTTTAAAAGCCTATAAATAAATTAAACATAAATAGAAAAATATAGAATTACAATAGTTAGTTATCATACTTTAACTAAATTAAATGCTATATGTATTAGAAATAATTAATTTTAGTTAATTAATAATAGTAATCATTTCTATACTAAAATAATACTTTTTACGGTTTTGGGGACATTAACATAGCTGCATATTCACATAAATATTATTTTTATGTGGTCATTTACCCACATAGATTTGTGTGCATCCTTTATAATTTTTTTAAGAGTAATTTTAGGGTGCACCCGGTGTAATTTACACCGGATGCTTTAAAACTATTAGATTATAAATTTTTAATTTCATCCGTTGATAATGAATGGTTGAGATTAAAAGTTGATGATCCAATAGTCCTAAAGTATCAAGTGTAATTTACACCTGGTACACCACAGAAACCCTTTTTTTTAATTAATATTTTTCAAATGTAGTTTGAATTCAATTTGTTTTGTATATAAAATACATTTAGATTTTTATCTATTATAGTAAGTAATTAGTTAATCTCTTAGCTAGGTAAATATTAGGTTATGTAATATACAAATATTAAGTAATATACAAATGATTATTAATGAGGGTTTTGACTTTTCATTATTAACAATTTTTCAATGTATTTTAATGTAAATTAAGCATTAACTAATGCTAATTAAGTATTGAGAGCAATTCTATCATAAATTTTTTTCTCCTAGTTGAAAGGTTGTCCAATATAAAGTAAGAGAAGGTGCTCACAACTCAACTACGAATATCAGTTTAATCAGAAAATTGAAATTCTCATATATATATATATATATATATATATATATATATATATGACAAGGTAAAATAAAAACTTTCAAAGGGAAGAGCATCATTTTTCAAATTGCAATATTCATCGTATTGTAATATGAGTTCGATTGTATTATTCATTAAATCACTGATATAGTTAAATTGTTATAAAAATGAAAAAAAAACCTATGTATTTACTTTTAAAAATTTTGAAGTAAATTTATGTATGTAGTTTTTAGGAACTTAGGCAATATAAATCTTGTCCGAGTTTTATTTTTAATGTTACTTTTTACGTCTTAATTTCTTTCTGTTGATTTACCAAGAAAAATGATTATTAATTACCTAATACTAGCTATTGACCAATTATTTAAAAATAGTAATATTTTTATAAAATATTTTCTTTAAAATACTGGTGAAAACAAGAGTCTAGTTATTTTTTTATATTTTTTGGATTAATTTTATTCTTAATATCCGAAATTACCTAAGTTTTTACCATTTTTGTATCAAACATTAATTTAATCATTTGTTATCAAAACTTTTTAGTGACATCAATTTTTTATGTACAAATGACAAAAAACATTAAAGAATATAAAAGAGCAATTTGGCACTCAGTTTTTTCTAAATGCTCAATTATATTCTTTGTAGTTATTATTAATTAATTCACTTAAATTTTCCGCAATCATAACAAGCATGAAAAATTATTTAGATGAAATGATGAAATTTTTTCTTCCGAAAAACTTGACAAGAATCACAAATAAAGGTAGAATTACAATGCAAAATCAGCCAATAAAAAACTGAGAAACAAGAACAATGCAAACATATAAATACCAAGTTTATTGGGTTAAGCAATAATAATAATAATAATAATAATAAATTGAAATATAAAAGTAATTGATAAAACAAGTCCTAAGTTAAGTTGTTTATATTGATTAACTTGTTCAGTAAGTTACCCAGTGACTTAATCTAATGATTAGAATTGAAAATAAATTATCTAATAGTTATAAATATCATGGTGTATTGATACACTAAGTGCACTGTAAAAAGACTCATAAATTGAACATCACTTAATCAAAATTTCAATTTGCAACTATTTTATTTTGAAATATTTTATTTTTATTTTATTACATTTTTGCATTCAAAACTTAAAGCGATAAATAAAATTCAGAGAATACAATAGTATTTTCTAAGTATAACTCGCATATACTTACATATATTTTACATGTATTTTTATTTTTTTTATCAATATTATTTTATAAAGAATACCTTATATATATATATATATATGTTGCAAATAACGGACTGAAACAATGATAAAAGGACAGCAAAAAAAAAAAATTTTGTTTATCTATGAAATAGGTGAATACGTGTACGGTAAGAAAATTATAGAATTTTTAATTATTTAATAAATCAACCCATAGGTTATATATTTGTTATATATTGACTATATATGGGTTATATATATATATATATATATATATATATCAACACATGTATTATATATATAACTTACATATAAACAAGTTATAACAGATGCTGTTTGAATTTATCTCTACAGAAAAATTATATGTTATCTATATGTATGTTATATGTACAGCGAGTAAATGAATTGTTTCCTATTAGCTCTCAAATGGTAATTTTCAGAGCTCAAATCAAAGTTGTCAAAACCAACCCGGCCAACGAACTGGAAAAGATAAAGGGTCAAAGGTTCAATCGGAGTCGAACCGAAGTAGAACCGGCATAAGTAAAATTCTTACAAAATATAATATATAACATATTAGACATATTCCATTATTATAAAATGTTAAAATTATTTATATTAAACATATTCCATACACCATAGTATGTTCAAATGTTAAATATTCAAATTCAAATTAATGCACAAATATATTTAAAATATTTTCAAGTATAATAATATTTATATTTATATTTATTATTTTTAAAAAAATAATAGAATTGATTTATCTTTATATTGTTATATTTTTTCTAGAAAATTATAGTAAATAATAATTTTCAAAATATAATTTCAATATGCATTTATTTCTTAGGTAAAAATATTTTTTATTGAAATAAAATATTTTTTAAAATAATTTATGTAATAATCTTATCATAATATATATTAATAATATTTGTAAGAATGATATGGATAATCTTACAAATAGTTAATTCATATATAATAAATGTGAAATTATAAATAAATAAATAAATAAACAAATGACCTTTGGAACAATATATAAGAAGTGGCTTAATAGTTCAAGTTTAAAAAAAAAAACTATCAATTTACTTGAGTTCGAATTCCAAGCGTGTGCAAAATTCCAATTTTTTTGAGTGATTTTCAAATTTGATCAAACTCGATAAACTGTCCAAAACCGGCCGGTTCGCGGTTGAACTGGCCGGTTTGTCGGTTTTGGCCACAGATTAACCGGCCGGTTTGTCGGTTTTGGCCACAGATTAAAAACTCTCTGGTTCCCTATTTTTCCTGTTGAACCGGCCGGTCCGGTTTTTATAACAATGTCTCAAACTGTCCAGTCCAACATTTTTCAACCTTCTGAATTCATTTTCAATATTAAATTTGAGATAGGAAGCCGAGAAATAGGAGAAACGAACAAGCAACTTGACATCCCATTTTTCAATTTCAACCAACTCTCAAACGGTAGTTTTCGGAACTCAAACTATTAAGTTTAAGATTTTTTGACCCTCTGAGCATATTTTCGGTGTCAAAATTATAAAAGAAAACTGGAAAATAGGAGAAACGGGAGAGTAGTTATAATATCCGATTTTATACTTATCGATCTTGCAAAATTTTGTTGAATTTTGGAAAAAATAATGTGACCGTAGTTATAAGGAGATGAAAAATTAGTTGTGGTTCAAATTTCATTAGCGGATATAGTTGATAGTGGTATAAGAAGAATGAAAGAAAAATAAAAAAGGAGAAAAAAGAAAGAAAGAAACATAACACAAAATTGGAATTTAAAAATGTGGAGTTTAAATTCGAAATTCCCGTCCAAAATACAACTTCATTCAATAAATACAAATTTGATTTCCATATCCAACCTCTCCCCCACTTTTCTCCCTTTGCTACGGAAAATTTAAGTGCAAAGACAAATACATATTTTGGTCCATTAATGTCTTTTAATTCAATATTTTTTAATTAGTCCATGTATTTACTTTATAAAATTTATATAATGACTTGATGTTGCAAGATGTTTTCTATACAGAGGATTCTACACAATTTACCAATTTTTGAAACTTTTTTTCAAATTTATTGAGGCTATCTCCGTATTTTCGTTACCAATTTATCTATTTTCATGTTTTACTGATTTCTTCATTTTTCTTTTCAAAATGTGAAAATTATTGTGTTTGTCACATTTTTTTTCATCTAATTGAGAAAGAAAATGATTTTTTTCCATATTTTAAATATGGATTAAGATTTAATTAAATTGCATGGCCACCAATTGTTCTTATACATGTATTTATTTATTTTTAATCATTATTTAATTAACTTAATTAGAAAAAGAAATATGTAAACTTATATTTAATTAACTTAATTACCAAAGTAAATCTTTGGTAAACTTTAATTACCAAAAAAAATATGTAAGTTTGCATTTAATTAACTTAATAAGTAAACTTTTGGCTACATATTTGATAAACTTTTGTTAAATTTTGATTAAACATTTTTGGTAAACCTTTGACATTCTTTCAGTAAATATTTGGTTTGACAAACTTTTTGGTAAATACTAGGTAAATATTTGGTAATCCTTTGGTAATGCTTGGATAAAACTTATTAAATTTTGAGTAAATTTTGTGTAAATTTAACTTTTATTATTTTCTATAAACATTTGATATAATTTGAGTAAACCTTAAATAAATTTTTGATAAATTTTTTATAATTTCAATTTTCTTTAATTTTATGATAAATCTTATGTAATTCTCAGATAAATCTTAGTAAATCTTAAGCAAATCTTGTGTAAAATCAACTTTCAATAATTTTATAGTAAACATTAAGTAAATCTTTGACAAACTTTTTATAACTTTAATTTTCTTTAATTTTGTGGTAAACATCAGGTAAATATCAAATAATTCTTAGTTAAACATTGGTAAATCTTCAATAAACCTTATATAATTTTAACTTTTATTAATTTTCTAGTAAACATTTGGTAAATCTTGAGTATAACTTAAACAAATCTTAAGTAAATCCTTGATAAACTTTTTGTAACCAAGATATTTTCATTAATTTTTTAGGAAATTTCATGGTTTATCTACATTTTAATTCTTTTTTCAGTTTTACTATCAGTTTTGTAAAATTTCATTTGTATCAAAAATTTTTTCATAACTGCCAATTTTTTCCTTCACCTTTTCATTTGTAGTGTTCAAGATTTTTGAAACAATATCAGCATCTTCTTCTTCTTTTATTGAATTACAAAACATTTTAATTCTTTTTTCAGTTTTACTATCAGTTTTGTAAAATTTCATTTATATCAAAAATTTTTTCATAACTGCCAATTTTTTCCTTCACCTTTTCATTTGTAGTGTTCAAGATTTTTGAAACAATATCAGCATCTTCTTCTTCTTCTTTTATTGAATCTTTTTTTTTTGTTTTTTTTTTATGCAAAGGGATTAAGAAAATAAAGGAAGCTTGCCAACAATGAGATCTTCAGTGGTGGCTTTAGATTTACATGGGAAACTTGATCAGGCTTGGATTTGTTGGTGATGCTTTACTAGTTGCTTGTGCGTTCCTTGTTGTCCAACAATGCATCGACGACATGTATTGTGCCAGTGAAATCTTTTGTCATTGACTCAATTTATGGTTGTGGATTTCGATTTTTGTTTGCAATCGAGATGTATTCTCATGGTGGTGTATCTCTCTTTTCTTTTCTTTTTTTTTGTTGAAAAATCGCCAAGATATATCTAAGATATTCTCATAGAATTCCCAAAAATATATCGAAGTATTTTTAAGATATATCCAAAGTATTCTTAAGAAATTTCTTCTAAAGAATTCTCAATGAATTCTCAATGAATTCTCAAGATATACCCAAAGAATTCTCAAGATATACCAGAGATATTCTCATGGAATTCTCAAAGGTATACCAAAGTACTCCCAAAATATACTAAAAATAATCTCAGAAAATTCCTCCTTCCCAAGGTATACCTAAAGTATCTCCAAGGTATACCCAAAGTATCTTCAAGGTATATCGAAGATATTTTCGAGGTATTTTGAAGAAATTCTCAAGATATATCCAAGATATCCCTAAGGTATACACAAGGTATGCCGAAAATATACCAAACTGTTTATTTGAGATTTTGCAGTGTTTTGAATTTTGATTGAATTATAATTTTTTTTTTCTTTTTTAATGATTTAATTGTTCTTGTTCTTATTCTGCTATTGGTTTTTGGTGAAAATTGAACAAAAATATTCTCAAAGTATACCGAAAATATGCCGAACATATACAATCTTACCATATTTTGAAGTGATTTTGAGATTTAGAATTATTGTAATTGTTGAAAATATTTTTCTGTAAAATTGAAAAAAAAAACATTAATAAAAGGTAAAATTGTAATTATTTCTTATTTTTTCGGTATTTATGAAAATTCTCTTTTTTCTGCCTACAGGTATTCTCAGTCTATATACTCGCTTTTACTTTCAATATCATATGTGCTAGTAGATTCATTATACCCATGTTTATCTAATCTTCAATAAAAATTCTTGCTTTATACAGGATTTGCAATCTTGAGGAAAATTGGGCTGGCTAGGCAACTATTGAGGATGAAGTTTATTTCCAATTTTCAAAGCAACTCAAAGATTAAGCTATTTCAACATATGAGAAATTTTTAGGTAGATTAAGTTTACCATATCATCTGTAAATCAATCCAATCATACAATAATATGCATTTAATTATTTTATTTTTATTAACTAATATAAAATTAAAACAATTAAATTATGTGATTGAATTAGTCTAGTAGACTCAATCTATCTAAAAATTTCTTTCAACATATATCAAATTCAACAAAGGTCCATAAAACAATATAATTTCATTATCGCTTCCACATATTTTCATTGAATTTTGAACCTTTCCAAAATATTTCTAAGTTACTTTCTTTGAAATTATTCATTCTTGCTTTAATATATATAGAGAGAATTACAAAAAAAAAATACTAAAAAGCATGTACCTTTTTTTACATTTTTATCAGCGCTGAAATTTTTGTTTAATTTTACCTGAAACGATTTTCTAAAATTACAACAGCACATAAATTTCAAAATCATCCCAAATATATGTCAGATGGAATATCTTCAGTATATCTATAGTAAATCTTGGATATATTTTAGTTCAATTTCCACCAATAAAAAACCAGAACAATAAGAATTGATTATTAAAGAAGAAGAATAAGAAGAAAATTCAATCAAAATTCAAAATATCACAAATTCTTCAATAAACAGTTTGATATACCTTTCAGAATATATTAGGTATACCTTGCGAATTCTTTGGAAATACCTCGAGAATACTTTGGTTATAACTTGATGATACTTTAGGTATATCTTATGAATGAATTCCCTTAGAAGAATTTTATGAAAATACCTTGGATATTCCTTTAGAAATTTCATGGGAATAGCTCAAGTATACCTTAAGGATACTTTAAGTATATCTTGAGATTTCCTTGAAAATTCACTAGGAATACCTTGATGATACATTGGTATACCTTTGGGATTTCTAAGAAAATCCCCGGCTATATTTTAAGAATATCTCGAGTATATTTTGGAAATAGTTTAGGAATATTTTGGTTGAATTGTTACAAATTTTCAAAAAAAAAAAAAAAGAAGAAGAAGAAAGAAGAAGAATATCTAAATAATCCATACATGAAGCAATCTTCAATTATGTTTAGTTCTACTGCAATGCAGCTCATATGTTCTACTGTAATCTTTAACTTGAAACAGCGGGATCTGCAGCATTGGTTTTTTCCTCTATCACAGGTTATG
>CATIWF010069154.1:0-16467 GCA_949630135.1 Balakata baccata
AAAAGAAAGACATTAGCTTATCATCTCATTTTGCTTAATTAAAATTTATAATTCATCCTTCGCTGTACATGTTGATGTTTTAGATTTTTTTTTATTATATATATATAAACAGAGGTAGAAAGGATCAAATTTACAGCTAATCATTTTGTCTTGTATTTTGTTGTGTCTTTCTCTTCCCTCACTTGCTGCCGTTGTTGACCCTTCAAATCTATTTCTACATATATAAATATATATTTTCCATTCGCTTGAGTCATGAAGTTTCGTGGGTTAGTAATGTGGCTTTGATTTCTCCATTGGTTATCTTGAGAATAAATTTTGATATATCTCTTTCATGGCTTCTTGTTTTTCTCTCCATTCTTCAAAAATTGGATTTACTTTCCTATTCAAACAAGGTTAATTTTGGATTTGCATTCTGGGTTCTGTTCTTTTTCTCTCTATTCAATTTGGGTTCAATCTTAATATAGAGAAGATGAAGGGAAAGGTTGGAGCTTTGGGTTTGGGAAGTTACTATGTCTTGAACACAGGAGCTAAAATTCCTGCCATTGGTCTGGGAACATGGCAGAGTGGTGGGGACCTTTGTGTTGAGGCTGTCAAAACGGCATTGTCTGTCGGTTATCATCACATAGACTGCGCCCATCTTTACGGGAATGAGGTTGAAGTCGGAGAAGCACTGGCTGAGGCTTTCAAATTGGGTTCACTCAAGAGGGAGGATGTTTTCTTGACCTCTAAGCTCTATTGCACCATGAATTCCCTTAATAAGATTGAAAATTATGTCAGGGTTTCTCTCAAGAATCTTGGAGTCTCCTACTTGGATCTTTACTTGATGCACTGGCCTGATATCTCTGCCTTCGGTGATGCCACTGATCCTCCTTCCAAGTCTGGCAGTGAGTATAGGCAATTCTTGAATCGTCTGAAGAAAGCTTGGAAGGCCATGGAAGGCCTGGTTGAGTTGGGTCTTGTAAGAGCTATTGGTGTCAGTAATTTCAGTGTTCAACAGATCAAGGAGTTGCTTAAATTCGCTAAAATTGTGCCTGCTGTCAATCAGGTTGGCCCCTCATAATTCATTCATTTTAATTTTATAAAATTTGATTTGTACTGATTCACAAATTTGACTGTTCAATCACTTACTTAGAAGCATAACGTCCTCCAAGTTAACTGTTGATGATTCTGTTCTGCATGTCTTGGCTTGTTTTTCAACTGAAACAAACTTCCTTATTTCTTGAGATCCATTCTCTAGTTGGGATGGATAAAGCTTCTGTTTAGGCATTTTCTGATTTTGAAGATCCTGTTTCTTTTGAACGAATATGCACAAGCTAAACCATTTTAGTGCTGTGCTACACTACTCAATATAGTCTTGTGCGTTCCAATTAGCAAATTTTTTTCTTTCTTGAATAGCTATTAGTACTATATGATAATGGAGTTTGTCATTAGTATAAAGTGCAACAGGAATTAGTATCTAAAAGTTAGCTCAACTAAGTGAAAGCAAGCACATCATGAGTAAGCAGGTGAAATAATAGATGCATAGGTGTTCACCGCATATCTGCATGTAGTGCATTTGGTGTACTATCAGTAGGGCAATCCATTTTCACTGCTCTAAGAAACCAGTATGGTGGCTCTGTTTAATCAAATATCATCACTGAGCTACTTCTCACTCATCTTGTAGTGCCTTGTATATCACACTTTGCCTTTCCATGCAAATCCAGACAAAAAATGTACTTTTTTTTACTCTCTTTCACTTCTTGAACTAGTGGCGTTCTATTTTTTGAGACGTTAAAGCTATATTTGAAGAGGCAGTAAAAGCTGTTTGAAGATATATGTGAGAAATTGTGCTATTGTTGTATGTGTATTGTAGCAAGTGATGTACGTCTTGTGATTTCTTTCCAACTGCACGTTCTAATCAAAGCCAAATACATTTGGCTGATTGAATCTTTTGTGCTTTTGTAATTTGCAAAGCATGCAACTGGGAGAATCTCCCTTTTATAAGTGAGGTTAATTGATGCATGAACATATAGTTCTGAAGGAGGCACTACCTCCAATTCAGAAGGGGTGTGAAAATGATAAATGGAAGCCTCCTACTCAAGCAAATTTTAGAGTAGTTCTCAACTAGATGTCTTATTGGTGAAAGAAAGATAAATTGCCTTCTTCTGTTTGCGTAGGACCTTTTCTAATCCTACTTTATATAGGAGAAGAAATGTTTTTTGGGAGTAATTTCTCCCCAGCAATACTCAAATAATGATATGTCTTATCTCGAGTGCAAAGAAAAGGTAACTGCCACCCCTAAACTCTTTCACAGTCCATAACCATGAGATCTGGTCTTGCTTGGTACACTGCATCCTAGTTGCTGTTTACCACCTTTTTACGTATTCCTCTGCAATGCCTAATCCCAATTGAGCATTGGAATTAATGAAGATCTAACATTCCCTTTCGGAGAAATTTCTTTGTAGCTTTTGTGATCTCGTTGAATGAATTTCAGAATAAACATTAAACAAGGACATTGGGTTAAGCATAGGGACTAGAAAGAGATTTTTCTGTAAAGTAACCTTGCTAGTTCTGATCCTTGGGCAGGTACTGAAGCTCCTAGTGTTGCAATTCTTTTTGACATATTCAACTGCTATATATCCTATGCGTCTTTGAATTTAAAAGAAGCACCCAATGTAATCCAAGACAGTTTTGAGGAAGCTTCTTAACTTTATACTGCGAAAATGGAAGTTAAACTATCAATTTTTTTTTTTTTACTTTTACCCACCATAATCATTTCACTCTTAACCAAATCAGATCTTCAATACTAATTTACCTCAAAGTATGGTGAAAATGCTCTAAACTACATAGCAATTCCGTCTTTGTATCACAGAAAATTATGTTATGAGCATAGAGAACATGGAAATAATTTAGTCCCCAGTGCCATGCTAACTCATCCTCAATCCATCTACCTCTGCCATTGGATAAGGCAAAAATGATGGAAAACTATACTATCTGCCTTTTAAATGCCAAATTGGCATATCAAGCCATCAAAACTCAGTTTAATTCAGAATCCAAACTCATTATTGGAACAACAATTTATCAAGGATTTGCTTTCTTGATGCAAAATATTTTGAGACTTAAATCTTGCTTTAACTTTTTAGGAATTAAAGCGACAAAGGAAGTATTGGAGCTCTTTCCAAGGGGCTTTGACATGAGATTCCTTGAAAATAAGTAATATTAATTTCCTATTATCTACGAAAAGTGTTGAAGAGATTATGCTGAAGAGCAATCCCAACTAGGGCTTTATATTAAACCCGTTCGCAGGCCTTGATTTTTCTTTCTTTCTTTTTTTAATTATCTCTTCATTTTTTACTTCATTACAGTATCCTTCTAATGATGCTGTTTCATGAGGTTCTTAATTGATTTATTATTGTTAGTGTTATTAGGTTGAGTTGCATCCTTTTTGGAGGCAAGAAGAATTAGTAAAGTTCTGTCAATTAAAGAGCATTCATGTATCTGCCCACACACCTTTGGGAGTTCCTACATCAACTCCAGGACCATCTGACAGCGGATCAGGGGAGGATGAACCTGGCACTCCTCGTATATCATTTAAGAGGTCAAGATCCGTACATGGACCCATGCTGAAATTGTCAGTTGTCTCAGAGATAGCAGATAAACATGGAAAGACGCCTGAACAGGTAATTTTGATTGTGACACTTCTGTTCCACTTTGCACATGCCATAATATGTGAAATTGCATGATGGATGACAAATTTTCATGAACTCCAAGAAGTTGAATACACAAACACACACACACACACAAAATATAGAGAGAGATGGAGCAATGCTGAAATTCTCAGTTGTTGAACATTCTTATTTCTGGATGGTAATGTTATCTGTAACTCTAAGTGATAAATATTTCCAGGATAGAGACAATATGCATATGTTAATGAAATAAAATTATTTATTTCCATGAGTGTTAGTGTTGAGTATATGTATTTGATAACTAGATGTAAGATGCTAACAAAAACTTGGACATATTCCCTTGAATCTAAGGACTTATTTGCTAGCAAGGAATGTCGTGGATGACACAATTGGAGCTTTGGGTTCTTTGTGATCATAGCACAAATATGCACAACATTCTATAGACATGAATTGCTTGGTGTACAAAAACAGCTATCCATTCATAAAATAATTTGTAGATGCATGTTCTAATGTGTAATACCGTACCATAACACGACCAACAAAATTAATAAAAACTGGGCTGATGGTTGGGCAATATACCACAATAAAGATGGCTGTTTTTTGTTTGTAATGTAAAGTCTAGCGGACATAATGAAAGCTTTAGTAAGTATCAGTATCTCATTTTACTTCTTGGCCATTGAGTTCCAGAACATGGCACTTTTAATATTTCCTGAATGCTCCATTTTCATTGATAAAGCATTTAGAACAATTGCAAAATTTGGATGTGTGAGATATCCTCAATACAGATAGTGTGAAATAGAACAGATAATCATGTGTATAAGAAGGTCAATCTTTCCTTATATTCTCTACCTTCTCTTGTCAACATGAGGGAACTTGTCTTTGTTAACCCACTGTTTCAAGCATTACTTATAGATAAAGTGCATGATTCTTTAATATCTTTCGTAGATCGCTGTCAATCTAGGCTAAAAATGTTTGGACAAATAAAAGGTTAATCCTGAATATGATGGTCCATACAGTAGCATGCATGCATCTCCAATAAGTTTGTAAAATTTTCATGTTCCCGATTCCCCTTCATGGAGCTGTGTGGAACTCCTCCTCCTTGTTTAAGACATGGATCAAAGCTCTCGAAAATACCCAGAGCTTGTTTGCACTTGCATTATTATGGCTTGTGTCTTGAGTTGTACAACATTCTAACATGTTAATAAAAAAAAAAAGCATGAATCGTCTTATAAGAAGGTTCATTATTAAGTAATATTGATGCGTAATGTAGGAAGTTTAGGTTTGATCTGTTCTAGAAATCTTGTTTAAGTTAGGTAGTAGGGAAATTCGAATTTGGAAATCTTAACTCCTCAATCTGCTAAAAGAACCAGAACCAGCAAAGAAGCAACTTGAAAAATCTATGATCTCAAAGCAGCTAAGTTTCAGATTTGAGAAATTGTTGATTTTGGAATTCTTTGAGAAATTCTTAATGATGTGAATGTATTAGTGAATGGAGAATCCCGAGCTAATACACAACTGCGAAAATTGTTTTGAATGTTTTTTCCATGCAACTTTAGTTACATAAACATTTCCATTTTCCAAATCGATACCTAAAAAAGTGTGCAGTTTTTGTTTGAGAAATTATACCCTTTTATATTTGATGTATTTAAATAATCAAAAAACTTTAGTATCTCCATATGATTGGGTATATTCTATTATTAAATTTTAACTTAATTCCTTGAGATAAATTAAAAGAATTTCATTTACTATGTTTTAAACGATAGCATATCTTGTTACATTACCCTAAACCCTAAACTGTTACATTACTTGTCTTATGAAATTTCTCAAACAGATAAATTGAACTCTCTATACTCTTCTTTTTTTATATTTTAAGATTGAAAAGAATGAACATCTTACTAGCTGAATGAGCGTTTTTCTTGGTTACTTATTGCTGAGGAATGGTCAAGCAATGCAAAAAATTCAATAACCAGGATTTATCAGCTTAACAATGATCATACAATTGACATTATTCAATTTGGCTGTTTTTAATACAAGAAAAACATCCTGTATTTTGTTTGGGGTTATGATTGAATCCATTTTATAATTAGCTTTTTGCCTCCTTTTGTTTAAGGGAATGATAATTCGTGCTATCGCATATTATGATACCAGTGCTCCGTTTTGAGTGGAATGCCAAGGATGCATTTTCAAGGGCAAACTGTTGAAAACGTTTTGCACTCTAGTTTAAAAAATTGTTAGTAAACCATTAGATAAAATTAATGAAGACGCATTTAAAAACAAAATAAATAGTTTGACTGCTTTAAATCATTTCTTGAAAATTTCTAGGTATTAACCGCAGAACAATAGATGAATCAAAATGTTCCACTTTTCTAACTTAGATGAACTTGAATTTTGAGTGGCATAATTGGTAGGATTTGGCTGAAATGCTGGTGATTCGCTCACAGTTGCTACCGTGGGTCCCAGAGCATACTTAACAAATGCAGAGTCCTCCTCCTTTAGCAGAGGTCATAAATTACTTGCTGATATCTATCAAAGAGACATAAATCTACCATTTGATGTCGTATGAAGTTTTCATTTCCCCCTTTCATCCATTCCTCTTTTATTAATGAAAACTAAATGGATAACCATATGCTGTATGTTGCGCAGCAAATGAGCAAACAAAACCTACTTGTGAAGCTTTTTTTATTTTGTCTTACCTATATGCATAATTGAAATTAGTCCCGTATGGGAATCTTAGCTATGAAAATCAACAATGAACAGTTTTGTCACCACAAACTTTGAAACTTCTGACAGGCTTTCACTGCAGAGGAGGTGGACAGAATTAATCACTCGATATTTAATATTGACATGTGTCCTTTGAATGGCATATGAATTTGTGCTTTATGAAAGAATTACAAATGTAGGATCTGTTGTAGGTTATTCTGCGCTGGGGGCTGCAGAGAGGAACCAGCGTTCTACCATGTAGCCTTAAGGCTGAGAGGATAAGAAAAAACATTGACATTTTGAGGTGGTCACTATCAGATGAAGAATGGAATCGGTTGAACCAGATTGAACAACAGGTATGTTTATTTGGAAACGGCATGCTATATAATCTATCAGACAGTGGCCTCATGTTTGGTAGTGGCCCCCTTCAAGCTGTGCGCGAGATAGAGGATGATGTGGAATCCAATGCCTGATAATAATAATAATAATAATAATAATAATAATAATAATAATAATAATAATAATAATAATAATACTTTGTTTAGATAATGTGCTCCATTTATGTTAAAAGATACCATGATTGTTATCATTGTGTGCAAGATTTAGATTTTGTGGATGCCGAGTAGGAAATCAAAGGAGATATTGTTATTGATTGAAGTGGGATTTTTTTTTTTTCTTTTCTTAGTGATCGCAAGTGTTTCATAGCATTCTGCTGTGGTATGCATGAAAGCGAAGTCAAGATGAGATGAACCCTTAGTTATGTCCTTTCAGGGATTTATGTTCACTTTAAAATAACAACTCCAATTGCGTTTCTGACTCGTAAATTCATTATCCTGAATATAATTTAAAGTTTTTATTTCAAATTTATAATGCTTGGATTTAGTTGGACATTTAACTAATAACTGCTAAACTAAAAGGTTGGACTTGGATGGTAGAGCGAGTATTTTCAACAGCTAGCATAGGATAAAGATGAATTGACGGTCAAAACAAGCAATTGATTACCAAACCACTTTGCCTCCGCTGAGGAATTTCCCAGAAGGCGGCCTTAAATTGTGGGTTTTCTCCATCAAGCAAAGTTATTGAACAAAATATGTTTTTTTTTTTAATGAATGGTCCATTCTTTCACGGTCAATTTCACAAATCTCAATCTTGAACTTTGAGCGACAAGCACGTATACCTAATATATGAACACAATCAGCTCTTATACATACCCATGTTTAGTCAGTTTTAACATTTGAAGGCTTCTGAGTTGGAAATTTATGATAAATAAAAGGGATTAGATGTATTTGAAGCCAAAAAAAAAACAATGATGATAAGCAATTTTGATATATTTAAAGAAAAAAATAATGATTATGATGATTTAATTAGTGTTGAAGAAATAATTCATGGTATTGGGTGGAAGGACACTTGTCGTGAAATTTGTGGGTGTGGTTTAGCCACAGCTGAAATGCATTATCTGTGAATAAATGAAATTAGAGAAATGTTGATCAAAGTGGAAGAACCCCACTTTAGCAATAAACATCGGCTAAAATGAATTAATAGTATTTTTAATGTGGATATCAAATTTACAAAAAAATTTTTGATACCAATTTAATATAAAATAAAATTTTAATACCAATTTAATACTTATATAAAAATTTTTAGTAAAAAAAAGATAATATTGCCCAATAAAGTCAAGATTTGCTATTCTTGTATTTCTTTAATTGGTCAAAAAATCAACGAACTGATCAAAGTGCCCAAGTGGTTCTTATGGCAACCACCACCGTTCAAATTCATGACTCTCGACATTGTTGTTTCTATATTCTTCTTTTCTTCGAATCACCATATTATTATATTATATATCTCCATAATTGATGGGGTTTCAATTGTTTTTTTTTTTATATCTAAATTTGTAAATGGAATTTGAAATTCTCATAATCTTTTCAAATAAAATAGGTTTTAACACCGGCATGTAAAATCTTCACACAAATTGCAACGGCTGGGATGGCTCTTTGGATTTTTATTTTTTTTTTAAAAGAAAATGTTGATACTTGAGATGTGCTTTTCTTCATTTTAGGAGGGACAATAGAGCCTTGTTTGACTTTTTATATGCAGATTTATTTTTTCTAACCTAATAAAGTATGAAATGTTGAAATCTCACTCAAAGATTGACCCGACTAACAAGCCAACAGAATATATATTATGCAGAAAAATTAGTAACATGATTCATGGCATACACTTGCCAGAGTTGACCAGGCACCGAATAAATAAATTTATTAAAACCCAACCTCAAAGATGGATAGTTTTCTTAGAAATTGGCACTAATTTATAGAAGGAAGGAAAAAAAAAATACAACTTGGTGATCAATCTGCAATTAAAAAGTTTAAAACATATTGACGAATTTTGGGGGGTGAAGCACCACTAGCATATTTATTTCTTAGTTAAAGGGCTGTCCAAACTTGATTTTTCAATCATCTCCTGTCATGCTCGTTTATAACCCACGTTCACGTGTAAAAATTTAGAGATTAAAGTATTAATTTGGTGTCAGAATTATTTTTTATAATGATCAATCTTCTTCTAAATCAATCAAAATTGTGTAATTTAGGAGCAAAGGTTACCCATAAAAAATTAGCAATAAGGCGGCACAGAAGAATTAATGAGGGATTTCTACCTACCTCAATTCATCATTTCTCTCCTACAACTTTCAGGCTACAAAATTATCAGGAACCATAAGCTTTCATACAATGCTGATCGGGTGTAGCTGTCCCACAACTGGATAATGCTCCATTTCTGAATATTTATTTTTATTATTATTTCTTTCTTGCTAGATGTCTAATAGTAGTAGTTGATCTTGAAAGCATTTCACACATAGCCCTAACAACAGCAGGAAAATAAATTATTCTTTTTAGTACAGTAACAAAGATATATATCATTAGAATGGTACCCCAATTTTCTCATAGAGAGAAAAATTGAAATCATTATCAGATTGGGTAGCAGCAGCCATAATTTTCCAAGTACACTCTTCAAAAGTCATATGCATAAAAAAGATAAGGTCTTGGGATCATGAGACTATTGCATGTAGCAGAAATGAATATATAGAGTTTCAATCTTTCACAATTAAGGAAATGAAATTTCCCATCATTTTGGAACAAGATTCATCTTTAAGGTGCTATTATGTCTTAAAAATTCACAACGTTAAATTCAGCTGTAAGCTACTAAAACATCAAGCTCAGGCCGGATCATATCACATTCAATAAAAGGAAAAACTGCACACATGATAATTCTATATCAAAGATGAACCACTATAGCATATAGGGGGAAAAATCAGAACTTTTATTTTGTACAGGGCTGAGTTTCTCTTCAATGAAAGTGAGAACTAACTTTTGTTATATAAAATAATAATAATTAAAACATTAGAGATGGCCATCCTTGACTTAGTTAGATCCGTCTCTCCCCTCCAGCACCAAGTATGGAAGTATTATTTACAGCAGAATCAGTACCATAAACGACATTGATAACATACTGTATGCTTTGTGCTCTAGGAATGCCTGTAGCTGTACAACCAGAGTCTTACATTACTAGGTGGTGATGTTCATGTTGTCAAGCCAAGAAACCAGCTGCATTGTTGAAGGCCTCACTTTTGGTGATTCACTTAAGCAAAGGCAAGCAATATCAAGAACCTGTAGTAATTGCTTATCATGCTGCTTGCCATAAATGAACGGATCAAAGACCTCGCTTTCTCTGTTCTCCTTCTTCATCTGAATCACCCAAGAGATCAAATCCCGACATCCTTTTGGCTTGCACATATCCATCGGCCTTTTCCCAGTAAGAAGCTCCAACAGAACAACTCCAAAACTATACACATCTCCTTTGTAGGTGGCAACTGAAGCTTGACCATACTCAGGAGGAATATAGCCTAATGTCCCCACAAGATCAGTTGTCACATGGGTATCACAAGGTAATATGAGCCTTGCAAGACCAAAATCTGCTAAATGAGCTTCAAACTTCTCATTTAAAAGGATGTTACTTGACTTAATATCTCGGTGAAGGATGTGGGGATCACATGACTGGTGCAAATATGCAAGCCCCCTTGCTGCCCCTCGAGCAATTTGAAGCCTGGTATTCCAATCCAGCAAAGATGGCCCATCAACATTTTCATGTAACCAATAATCCAAGCTGCTATTTTCCATGTAAGAGTATATTAAGAGCCGATCATTTTTGAACATGCAATACCCTTGAAGATGGACCAGGTTTGGGTGTTGAGCTCTCGACAGAGTTTCAACTTCAGCACGAAACTCCCTCTCCATCTGACCACAATCACCAGAGAGCCTTTTAATTGCAACCTTCCGACCGTCAGGTAGTGTGGCTCTGTAAACTAGACCAAAACCCCCACAACCAATGATATTTGCTTGGTCAAAGTTGTTGGTAGATTTCAGAAGGTCCTCCAGGGAAAGCTCTTTATAGTTCTCCTTATTTTGGAACAAAACCACTAATCTTGATCCAAGTTCTTCCAGATCTTTATCGTTGGTTTCAGCTCCTTCTTTTTCAGGATCAGCCTCTCCTCGCTTGTGCGCCCGCAATACAATCATAGACATAAGGACAAGAAGAAAGGCTGTACCAAAAGCAATCCCGACAGCCATTCCAATGATAATATCTTTGTTTCTCCTTGATTTCATGGGTGCTTCACCTGGAACTTGGTCATTTGCACAAGGGGGAGCACCGTGGTCACCACAAAGATCATTACCTTCAAAGCTTGAGTTAGGAAAGGTCAGGAACTGACCTCCAACAGGAATTTTCCCACTGAGATTGTTGTAGGCGACGTTAAACTCAGACAAAAAACTGAGACGTACTAAGGACGAAGGTATATATCCTGAGAGATTATTATGGGACAGATCAAGCATCTCCAAGCTAGTCATTCCTGATAATTCACTTGGAATTGTTCCAGACAAATTGTTATGCTTCAAGTCAAAAATATGGAGCTTTTTCAGATTTCCGAACTCCAGCCAGATTGATCCATTAAGAAAATTATGACTGAGGTCGAGTTTCGGTGGGAAGCTCATAATCTGATTATACTGCAATGCCCTTGCACTTTCATTCCTTTTCATGAAAAAGGGAAAATCTGGTGAAGGCTCCACCAATGAGATATTCTTGCTGATAAGACTTGGCAATTGAGTCAAGCTTTTGGGTATATCTCCAACAAATGAGTTATTCGATAAATCCAAATAAAAGATATTAACAAACTCACCAAACCAGACTGGAATAGTTCCCTCCAAACGGTTCCATGATAAATCTAACAGCTGCAATTTGGTGCTTTTCCTTAACCACAGGGGTATTGATCCTGTGAGTTGACAACTAGCAATAACAAGCACCTTCAAGTTGTTAAATTGGAGAGTAGGATCAGCAGGCAATTGATCCTCATGGAAATTCAGAGTAAGGACTAAAGTACTCAAGTTCTTGCATTCCTTTAGGATTTGAAGGGCAGATGAAAGATTATGGAGGCTGGAATTTGAGAGGGAAAGATAAGAGAGGCTCTGAAAATTCCTGAAGCTTTCTGGAATTTGGCCACTGAAATTGTTCCGGGCAAGATTGATATTCTTCAAATTCTTACAAGAAGGAAGATTATCAGGCAAAAGCCCTTTAAACTTATTAGAACCCAAATCAAGAGAGGCCAAACTAGACATGGCAGAACAAATAAGTTGAATACCACCATCCAAAGAATTATTCCTCAGATTAAGCAATACAAGTGAGGAAGAATTAGCCAAAGAAAGGGGTATTGTACCAACAAATCGATTGGAATGGCCTAAAAAATATTGAAACTTGGCCAACCTATAGAAAACATCTGGTATGCTACCTGAAAATTTGTTGGTGGAAATATCCAATCTTTCAAGGCTGAGTAATTGGCCAATTCCATTGCTTAGCTGCCCAGAAAGCTTATTATCTTGAAGACCCAACAACTTGAGTTTTTGAAGCTGAAAAATGTCCTCACTTATACCTCCAGTGAGATTGTTCATGCCAAGACACAAATGCTCCAAGGAAGTGCAGTTCCCAAGGCCAGGTAAAAGGGTGCCAGAGAAGTAGTTAACTGCCATACGAATGACGCGAATTCTGGTAGAGTTGTGGCAGATATGAGTAGGAAGAGAGCCATTTAGATAATTTGAGGAAATGTCAAGGGTGATGATGGAGGGTAGATTGATTCTCAGTGGAATTGTGCCTGTGAAATCATTGAAGCTGAGATCCAGGACCTCAAGTTTTGGCAACTGAAACAAGGAGGAAGGAAGAGATTCTTTGAGGAAATTACGAGACAGATTAAGGGTTCTTAGCCGATCCAAGTTGCCCAAAGAATCCACAAGTTTGCCGGTAAGTCTAAGCTTAGGAAGGTTCACCATAGTTACTCTAGCAGAAGAATCATCAATCAAGCCAAGAGAAGAGGAAGAGTTGCAAGTGATGCCTGTCCAATCGCAGCAATTAGAGGAGAAATTAGTGCCCCAGCCCTGAATCTGGGATTGCAAACCATTAGTAAAATCCTGCAAAGCCCTGAGATCATTTCCATTGCAGGTCAAGTTCTGGCTCTGAGGTTGAACTACATGAGCTTCAAAGCATAACCCAACAACAATCGCCACCACCATAACCCACAAATCTTGGACACCCATTTATGTGAGCTGAGTCAAAGAAAGCAATAGATAAACAAGAAAGTAGGAGAGAGAATGGGGGATGAAATTAAGAACCAGCAGAAGCCTTGAACAAAATGAGGATATCTGAAATAGAGACTGGGGAGGAAACCATTTTTGCCGAACAGAAGCAAAAAGAGACTCAACCGAAGGCTGAAATAAAAGGTAAAACGAATGGTGCTGTGAACCAAAAGAAAAGAGAAGAGAAATGAAAAAGAAATGTAAGGTGGGCTTTTGACTTTAACAATCGAACGCGCCTACTTTCCTTTTTCTCTTCCTCCATTGACAAAAGGTTACTGGACTAAATGCCAGCTTTAGGTTGCCCAAACCAAATGGTGTATAGATGCGTTAATGTTAAAACAATTTCATGCGTGTTTGCCATAATACTAAAAAGAGAAATTCCTACCAAGATGTTATCTGTAAATCAATTTCTTCGTATAACAATATATATATTTAATTATTCTATTTTAAATATATATTATTTTTAAAAATAAAATAATTAAATATATATTATTATTTGATTGATCTGATCGAGTAGACTCGTTTATCTAATAATTTTTATAATAAGTGATAGTAATTTTAGCATACTCACGTCCTTCGTGGCAGAAAAATGCATTTACTTCTATTTTATACAAAATTATTTATATACTATATTAATAATGAGCATACTAAAGAATATTACAAGAAACATTGAATAACAATGAATAAAAAAAATTGATAATAATAATATTTTAGATAGGAAAGTCAATTATAATTAAGGAAAGATAGAAAAAAAAATTTGAAAAATGATAGTTTGACACAAGGACAGACTTATTGAATGAGATAATAAGTAAATTATTAGAAAGGTGTAAATATATTTTTAAAAAAAAGTTGAAATTTTACGTTATTTCTAAAATTATATACTATATGAGATGGAGGCTTATGTATTATTATTATTATTATTATGAAAAAATTCTTAAATTAATTATGTCAAATATATTATTTATATATTAATCTAATTATTAAATGATAAATAATATGTATATATATTATATTTATTGTAACTAATAAAAATAAAATAATTAAATATATAACAATAAATTATTATATTAATCTATAAATAATATAATAGATATATTCAACTTAAAATTTTTTTATTACTATAATTAAAAATGGAAAAATAAAAAAGCCAACAATTAATGTTGATTGAGGTATCAGTTGGCTCATAAAGTAAATGAAATGAACCAACGCAGACAAGTGAATTAGTAAGAATGGAGAGAAGTCAAACTCAAACGTTGGGTGTCGACAACAATTGCACATTCGCCCTTTTTTCTCTTTTTTAATTTTTCTTTTTTGTTATATTATAAGTCATTTAAATCACAGTATATATTTATTGGTTAAATTAATAATACGACTCGCATAAGGAAAAAAAATTATTTTAAGTTTGTAAATAAAAATTAAAATTCTTAACGCTGGATGTATATGCCTCGTTTTTACACATATATTATATTTCTTTAAAGCCTTAAAATAGTGAATTAATATATGCCCCCTTCCTTTTCTCTGTTAGTTTTAAGTGTAATTATTATATATCATATTCGTCATTAATTATTATTTAGTTTTTATTTTTTTTTATTAATTTATTTTATTTTAATTAATTAATACTTGAGATAAATATAGTTATAATGTTATAATAATATTAATAAACTAATTTCATTTCAATATTAGTAGAACTCTTATTCATATATAAAGTTTTAATACTATGGATCAGACACATGTTTATCTCAAATATTAAGATGCATATATAAAATAGAGTCATTGCAAGTAATTTGTTAGATATTGGACTATTCATTAATTACTATTTGATTTTTATATAATTTTTTTTATTTTTTATTAATTTGTTTCGTTTTATTATGATATGTTATTTATAATGAATTATAATAGTGCATGATTCTCTCAAATTATAGAGTCCATTATTAATAATCATATATAAAATATAGGTAGTAAATATTTTACAATTATTTTGCTTGTCTTCCACATTAACATTTATGATTTGATTAAAAGTTGATACAATCATTAATGTGCATTTATGATTTGATTAAAAGTTAATTTTTATATTTTATATAAAGGTAAATTATATTATACTATACACGTAAATTTTAAAAACTTAACTCGTTATATATATGATTAAAATAAATTAATTATTGAACTATATAAAAATTATTAAAAAATTTTAACTTCTCAAATAATTTATAAGAATTGTATTCAGTATTTTGAAATTTATATTATATATTATGTATATAATTGTAATTTAGTTTATATTTACCATTATATAAATTCAATATATCAGTAAAAACTATTGTTATTGTACTTTGAATAATAATATACCGTTGTTATTCTTTTTATCGTGCGTTCTTAATATTTTTTTATTAAATTATTTTTTCTTTCTCTTTGATATTAGTTATTTGATTTTTTTTTATATAAAATATAGTTATATAATCCTAATACATTTTGACTTATAATTAATGCGTCTTGTACGTAATCAGTAGATATTTAACCCGTCATTAAGCTAATTTTGTATTTATATTTGATTATTATATCATACTATATATAAATAACTACGCCAAATTATTTAGCTCATTAATTATCTTGACAATTATAGTTGTTAGTTTATTTAATATATAAAAATTATCTTGTCAATTATATTTTTTACCGCGCTTTCCTAATATTTTTTTATTAAATTATTTTTTTCTTTTTTCAATATTAGTTATATTTTTTATATTTAAAACATAGTTATCTAGTTCTAATAGAATTAGATTTCTAATTAATTAATTATTAATATTATTTATTAATAAATCAAATCATTAAATAACAAAATTAATTCAATTAATTTTTTATATATTTTTTTATTATGATATTTTATTCCTAGTGAATTATAAAAGTGCATGTTTATCTCAATTTTCATCAAATTATTAATTTATCTATTATTAAGAGTTATATATAAAATAAAAATAGTAAATACTTTACAGTCATTTTGTTTGTTCCCTCTATTTCCACCTTTATATATAATATTTTTTTATTAGTGTGCATTACATGTGATTATAAAATATTGGACTCGTACAGTAACTCATATGAAAATTATTAATTTGTCTATTATTAAGAGTCATATATAAAATAGAGGTATAAAGTACTTTACGGTTATTTTGTCTGTCCTCCCAAATTATTAATTTGTTAATTATTAAGAGTCATATATAAAACAGAGGTAGTAAGTATTTTATGATCATTTTGCGATGCACGTGATTTTTAATTATTGGACTCATCATTATTACATAAATAAAAATAATAATCTTGTCCAGTAAATGAATTTTAATTACTTTTAATTATCATATAATTAAATTATATTTAATTTAAATATCAATAGTTGTTAATTATATTTGATTATTATATTTTATATAGAAGCAAATTATATTATAAATATT